>CM060256.1:46872409-46973134 GCA_030684275.1 Acipenser oxyrinchus oxyrinchus | reverse complement strand
TATACAGTATATATATATATATATATATATATATATATATATATATATATATATATATATACAGTATAGTACTGTGCAAAAGTTTTAGGCAGGTGTGAAAAAATGCTGTAAAGTAAGAATGCTTTCAAAATAGACATGTTAATAGATTATATTTATCAATTAACTAAATGCAAAGTGAGTGAACAGAAGAAAAATCTAAATCAAATCCATATTTGGTGTGACAACCCTTTGCCTTCAAAACAGCATCAAGCATCAATTCTTCTAGGTACACTTGCACACAGTTTTTGAAGGAACTCAGCAGGTAGGTTGGCCCAAACATCTTGGAGAACTAACCACAGTTCTTCTGTGGATTTAGGCAGCCTCAGTTGCTTCTCTCTCTTCATGTAATCCCAGACAGACTTAATGATGTTGAGATCAGGGCTCTGTGGGGGCCATACCATCACTTACAGGACTCCTTGTTCTTCTTTACGCTGAAGGTAGTTCTTAATGACTCGCTGTATGTTTGGGGTCGTTGTCATGCTGCAGAATAAATTTGGGGCCAATCAGATGCCTCCCTGATGGTATTGCATGATGGATAAGTATCTGCCTGTACTTCTCAGCATTGAGGAGACCATTAATTCTGACCAAATCCCCAACTCCATTTGCAGAAATGCAGCCCCAAACTTGCAAGGAACCTCCACCATGCTTCACTGTTGCCTGCAGACACTCATTCGTATGCTCTCCAGCCCTTCGCGAACAAACTGCCTTCTGCTTCAGCCAAATATTTCAAATTTTGACTCATCATTCCAGAGCACCTGCTGCCATTTTTCTGCACCCCAGTTCCTGTGTTTTCGTGCATAATTGAGTCGCTTGGCCTTGTTTCCACGTCGGAGGTATGGCTTTTGGCCGCAAGTCTTCCATGAAGGCCACTCTGACCAGACTTCTCCGGACAGTAGATGGGTGTACCAGGGTCCCACTGTTTTCTGCCAGTTCTGAGCTGATGGCACTGCTGGACATCTTCCGATTGCGAAGGGAAGTAAGCATGATGTGTCTTTCATCTGCTGCAGTAAGTTTCCTTGGCCGACCACTGTGTCTACGGTCCTCAACGTTGCCCGTTTCTTTGTGCTTCTTCAAAAGAGCTTGGACAGCACATCTGGAAACCCCTGTCTGCCTTGAAATTTCTGCCTGGGTATAACTACCTTGATGCAGTATAACTACCTTGTGTCTTGTTGCTATGCTCAGTCTTGCCATGGTGTATGACTTTTGACAGTAAACTGTCTTCAGCAACCTCACCTTGTTAGCTGAGTTTGGCTGTTCCTCACCCAGTTTTATTCCTCCTACACAGCTGTTTCTGTTTCAGTTAATGATTGTGTTTCAACCTACATATTGAATTGATGATCATTAGCACCTGTTTGGTATAATTGTTTAATCATACACCTGACTATATGCCTACAAAATCCCTGTCTTTGTGCAAGTGTACCTAGAAGAATTGATGCTGTTTTGAAGGCAAAGGGTTGTCACACCAAATATGGATTTGATTTAGATTTTTCTTCTGTTCACTCACTTTGCATTTAGTTAATTGATAAATATAATCTATTAACATGTCTATTTTTGAAAGCATTCTTACTTTACAGCATTTTTTCACACCTGCCTAAAACTTTTGCACAGTACTATATATATATATATATATATATATATATATATATATATATATATATATATATATATATATATATATATATATATATACAGTACCAGTCAAAAGTTTGAGTACACCTGCTTGAAACCAGGCTTTTCATGATTATCTATGCTTTTCACTGTATAAACTTATCTATAAACACTTAATATTTCATTATATGATATGTGTACTTGTATAAGCTGATAATCATAAGTGCATTGCATTCAAAAATTTTATTTTTAAATTAAAATGTAAATCTTGTCAATTTCAATGAAATGGTCACCCAAAGCAAGGGGATTTCAGTCTGAAGCCCAAGTCAGTTAAAAGTCTGAAATGTGTATAACACGGTGTTAGAACACTGGCCTAAGTATAAAAGTGTCTTTGTTAGATGTTCTCCGAGTTAACTAGCATGTTTCCTAATTAACCTTTTGTCACCAATTATTGTTAACAGGTGAGGGTCCATCATTACTATAAATATAGGTAGCATAGCACAACTTTGTCGTTCCTGAATGTAAGGGAGCAGAAAATGGCAAAATACGCTCAGTTAAGCAAAGAAAAAAGACAGTCTGTAATTACTTTAAGAAATGAAGGAAGAACTGTCTGTAACTGCTGTGGCCAAGGCCATCAAACGATTTGAAGAAACTGGCACTCATGAGGACCGAACAAGGTCAGGCAGGCAAAGGGTGACCACAGAATCAGAGAACAAGTTCATTCGAGTCACAAGTCTGCGAAACCAGCGATTAACTGCCCCTGAAATACAAGCTCAGCTAAATGCTACTAGAAGTACAGATGTTTCAACATCAACTGTTCAGAGGAGATTGCGTGAAGCTGGCCTAACTGGAAGAATTACTGCAAAGAAACCATTGTTAAGAGTACAGAATAAGAGGAAGAGACTTGCCTGGGCCAAAAAACACAGAAACTGGTTGTTTGAGGAGTGGAAGTTGGTCTTATGGACCGATGAGTCAAAATTTGAAATATTTGGGTCCAACCGAGTATTTGTAAGACGCAGAGAGGGTGAGCGCATGAGTTACTGCATGTGTGGTTCCCACTGTCAAGCATGGAGGAGGCAGTGTCGTGGTCTGGGGTTGCTTTGCTGGTGACAGAGTTGGTGTTCTTTACCAAGTCCATGGCAAGCTCAACCAGCATGGCTATCATAGCATACTTCTGAGGCATGCCATTCCATCAGGATTATGGCTAGTTGGGCAGTCCTTCATTTTTCAGCAAGATAATGACCCGAAACACAACTCAAAGTTGTGCAAGAACTATCTGGCGAAGAAGGAAAGGGAAGGACAACTCAATCTAATGACCTGGCCTGCCCAGTCTCCGGACCTCAATCCCATAGAACTTGTATGGGATGAACTGGACAGAAGAGTCAAAGCAAAGCTACCCACAAGTGCCCTACATCTCTGGAAATTGCTGCAGAAGAGCTGGGAAGACATGTCGGGTGAAAGTTGTTAACCAAATGCCTCGTGTTTGTGAGGCTGTTATTAAGGCAAAGGGTGGCTATTTTGAGGAATCCAAGATTTAGAGACAATTTTCAATTTTCTTGAACATTGCTTTGATACTCCTTATGTTTTGTTTTGTATATTGTAACATGTGTTGTCATTTTCAAGTATTTACAGAAACGTATACGATGTAAAACATTGTCAATTATGAAAAAAACCTAGTTTCCAGCAAGTGTACTCAAACTTTTGACTGGTACTGTATATATAAAGCTCAAAGGGAATTTGGTCATTTTAAAAGCGTTTTTATTTCAGTAAATGTAACACATTTTCACAGAACAATGTCAATCAACTCTCCTACCCATGTTCATTAAAACAAGGTAAAGGCAATCACCCAAATAAAGCTGAAGCAATAAGAGATAATGACATAGAACATCTGTACAGCACTGAAACACTACATTTAAAAAAAAAAACTGTACTGCCGAACCTCGTCTTCTTTAATATTAGCATCAAAAATAGAGGGGCCTCTTCAGTGAGTTACAGGAAAACAATTCCATATCTGGTTTCTGTGACAGTTTATAAATTACTCGACCTTCAGTATATATAAAAAACATTTGGAATGCTGCAAAATGCGTATTTTCCAAATGTAACATTTAACCTATAATTACAGAACAAACTAAAATAATTTAGCAGTTAGGGTTCTGCTTAGTGACAATAATTTGTATATTGTTTTATCTGAAACCCATGCCATAGTTATAGCCTCCATGTACGTATAGCCTGCTTGGGTTAATAACCCTTTAAGGGGGTCCTGAGAGACAGCAGACACACACAACCCAGCTGCAGCACACTATACTACAGTATCAGACTAAAGCTTTGTTTCAATGGGTGAACTATACTACTGAAGAAACAGTTATCCCATTTCTGTTACACATTTGTGAGTTGAAACAACACGCTTAAGTAAAAACAGTGGTGTGTAGTGGCAGCATACAGGGATATCATTAGCTGGTCTCATGTTGCCAAGTCAACAATGTGCCGGTTAGTAAAGAGAATGGGAAAGAGCAGTTTAATATTCATAAATATTGTTTTTCTTCCCAATGGAATAATATGAAAATAAAATGTTTATTCAGATATGGGGGAGGTTCATGTTGCGCTGCATCTAGCTAGCCAGAACATAAATATTGATGAACATTCTGTTCTGCTGTCAAGGAGGAATGGAATTAATGCAAATGCTGTTTTATTAATATCACTCGAGATCATCCGAGCAAGTGGGTGACAATGAACATTTAAAAACAAATTAAAAATCCCTCGGTATTTCATAATTTGTCATTCACAAATCTGGTTCATTCATGGTTAGGCCATGTTGACAGTAAATCTTACAAATACTTTATTTTATGGTATAAAGAGCCCTTGACTAATTCTCAGTTTTCAATATTTCATGTTTATTTGATGTGAAAGTCATGAAAACCATGAAAAAACAGCCTTATAGGCCTAAAATATTGTCATGCATGGTTCTGCCAAGCTTTGTCGTGTGGTTTCAGAAACAAAGCTAAACTGTTTTTTTTAAGTTTTTTAAATGTCATTTTATCACTAGTAATTTGGCATTCAATTAGATAAATTGACCTCTTTTTTAATCCTTTCAAAGAAATTACAGGATGAAGTTAACACTTTTCCTACACATTGTTATTATTTCATAGCCAGTGGTCCTTCAGATATTTGTAATGGTCTAAAAAAAAGACATTAATTGGTTACATTTCAGTCTAAAGCTCCATAATGACCACTAAGATTCTGCAATTATCTCCCGTTTTGCAATAGTGTGGTGATCAGTTTCGGACATGGCTGAGATACTGGTGAGGATTCAGATCATGTCAATGTAGAGAAACCAGGTAACAGGCCTAGATCTACTGCAACATTTCAATGATTCAGCCTGCATATCAGTATGCACCACCCAAAGCACCCTATTTACAAGGATGTCAACAACACAGCCTACAACCCTGCGCAAACTGTAAATGCAAAGTTAGAGATATAGGCATCATGAAAAAGTAGATCCCCCTGACCTACATCCACAGTATATGCACATGTAAAAATGTAAGTAACATATTTACTTACAGAAAGACATATAGGCATCTCCTTATATCCATAGAAACTCTCAAAAATGTGGTTCTCGAGATATATGTAAACCTCTATACACTGTAAACGTGATTGTGTGCTTTATGAACGTGGCACCTCCACTACTGTATATCCCTGATATTCCTCCATATCACTTAATCATACAATAGCACTAAAAAGAAACATCTTGTATTTCAACAACATTCAATTCTATACATGTTTTAAAGACAACTCTGTTAATATATAGACAGTTGTATTCAACCCCTCATAAGAACTAAAACTATAAAGAGCTTCCAGAATCACCAGTCATGAGCAAGGCATGTCTACCTGACTTTGTTCTACAGTTTTGTATGTGTTTAAAGTTATGGCTGGATAATCAATAATACATTTAAAAAAGTCTTTAACTAGGTCAACAATGGTTCCTGTATTTCACTGTAGCCAACATCAGAATAATAATTTAAAAACAAAATATCTTCATCATGATAAAATCTTATCCTATGCTTGGTTACAGGAAACTAGATGAGCTGTGCTTTCTGCTTATGATCAGGGCTGTGAGTACTGTGGGTCACAGGGAAACCTTAATGCAAGTCCAAATGCGTTATTTGTAGTACTCCTGCTGCTATCATAATGAGGGATGTCGGTGTGATGCATTATAGCCATATTCTTTCACACTGCAAAGCCAATACAGCACCTGACAATATCATTGATTGCTTGGAATGAAGCATAATGGTACTCTAGATTACACATCTGCAGTCTGTCTAATTAAAGGAGGCGGCAGGAGGCTTGACCACAAAATTATAATCAACCATGAAGTTCAAGCGATCCAGCTATGGCTGCTTTTGTCGTTTGTGACTGGGTTGGAGGTATGTCATGTGAAGCCTTGCTCCTATGCGACAAACAAGAAAGGTCTTCAAATAACCCCATACATAAAAATAATGAGGGTAATTAGTGTTACTGCAAAACTGAACACTCTTTTATTTGATAAGACAAGTCACTGAATGCAACCACAAGCTAATTAGTTCTCTTTGAAATGGAATTGTAGAATCTTATCTTTATTAGAAAATATTTCTACAAAAAACATTTGTACATTTTTCCCCAAAGTAAAGGGCTTTTTGGCTTCAATTATGTAATGTAAAAGACAATGAAGCACACTGCATTTGAAAGGTATATAGTAGTGAAATGATTACGACGCGATGGAACGTGGTTTCAAATAACTGGAGCTACCTCAAGTGTCCCCAGGCAAGCATTGTGTTATATAAACATTTACATATAATACAATATATCTATATCTTCAACATAATCATATTACATACATATTTTAACCAGATTAAATATTAAAAAGATACAAACTCTCCTACTAAAAATGTTAATAAAATCAAATAAAAGTGCAAAGAATCTATACCACCAGCATGTGGAATCTCACAAAGAAAAAGTTTATTTTGAGAAAGAAATCACTGCATCTCATCATTTCTAATCAGTCATGGATGCCCATGATTTGCACCAACCCAAACTGTGGTACTGGAAATAAAAAGGTTATTATAGTTGAACCATCTTTGACCCCAAATGGTACTTCAAGACAGACACCAGGGGACAGTCGGATAGAAACCCCAGAACCGTTTGAGTAAGTAACTTAAATGGGGAAGAATAAATACAAATGGCAGAAAATGCTACGGAAACAATATTCTATTTTCTTTCACAGACTTTAAGAAAGTCATTTGACTGTAACCTTTAGATTAGTGGATATCACTCCAGGGGAAACTCTTATTCATTATACAGCTAACCCACCTTCAGTCAACATGGCTTAAGAAAAACTGAAATTTCCCAAGGGACAGGAAATATCACATCAATGTTATGGTAATTACATGAGGAACACTCCATCAAGATAAGTCCCTATAAGCGTTGCACAATAGCTGAATATACTGAGTAATTTTATAAAGTCTGTTTTCTCTCTTATCATCTATCATTTTTCATTCTTAATTCATGTCTAATTATTTTCCAGTACTTGATTAGCCATATAACATGTGTTTCCATGTCAGGTTTTTTTTTGCTTTTATTGTGCAATTTTTGTGTCGTAATCCAAACATAGTAATCCAACTATACTGCTATTGTGTACAGTATACTAATTATAACAATACAGACCAACATCCAAGATTAAAACCACAAAACAAAAACAGTAAAACTACCACTTTGCTGAACTGGTAAACAAGAACATCCCTTTGCTTTCCTAAGAAGCACTGCTAACATCAGCCAATGCCACAAGAAAAGCATGCTGGCCCACATAATTGCGCAACCATTAATTCAAATACAAACTACCAGTGTAAGCCAAGGCAAAGAATGACGCTGGGGGCTCTGGGGGTATTCACCCCACCAAGGAAGTTTAGAGAAAAGGTTTGATAATATCAGAGTGCTACTGATTTAAATGTAAACTTCATTCCCAACAGAGCAGCTGCGTTGCCATGGAAACGATCACTTTAGGCCCTCATAGTGCCAGAAACTGATCAAGTGCACGGCATTCAATGGAACAGCAATTCATTTACAAATGGATGTTTTTAACTGTCACTTTCAAATCTATTACTACACCACCGTGCTTGCATTATCTAAGGTCGTACTGAAAATTAAAAGGGCTGAGCAATTGATCACCCATAACGCATTAAAACAGAGATTATTTTTGGCATATGTTTTCATTTCCGCTACTTGAAAAATTCCCTAAAAACAAAAAGAAGCTTGTGTCCCTTTTGGCAGGACTGGGGTCTGATTCACTCTGCCCTTGTTTGCTCAGGGGCTGGGTCATGAACGGAACTGCGACTGAATAAGCAGACACAGGCTTTACACCATGCTTTGGATAATTCAATGAACTCCCATTACAAAGGTTGGGAGTCTGAATAAAGCATTATATAAAAAAAAAAGTTCTGCTCATGGTAAAGTGTCACAAGTCTGATATTTGGCAAAGGTTGTATTTGACTACATCTTTTTTTTTATTTTCATACCGAAAATAAATGTCATTATAATTTGCAACCCACCATGCAAATATGTTTTAAGATCAATTACTGTTATTCTATGTCTCTCAATGTATTTTTATTTCCAATGTACATTTACAGTAACCTACATTAGGCCATATAAATTTGGAAGATCGGTGAACCTTAGGCCCGATTTCTCTCTTGTGTGAGTATAGCCTGAGAGAATGGTATAAGCATGGATTATCAGAAATGTACCGTATATAAATTTGCCAAGCTTTGAAAATAACTCCCACAATGAGAATGTATTGGTCTGTAACTAGCACACTACTGTAGTTGCCAGCTTTTGAGCTCTATTCATATTTGTCAAAACTGTACCTATTTGGTTACTTTAAAGGGATTTTAATACTGAAGACATTCATACAAACACATTATTGCAAGTACTGTATTAATCTGTAAAGATTCTCTAAGACACACAAACGCATTTACAGGGGTGACCTTGAGTTGGCAGCAGCTACACAATCTATCACACTTAGACACTCAAATACTGCTCTAAATTATATTCATTATAAAGGACATCCCAAAAGGCTTACCATACATTTAAAAAAAACCCCAGAAAGTAGGCCATCCTCTAAGACTAACTATATTAATTTCCCCAGAAATACAGTTTTTAACCATTAAGAAAGATTTCAAAATGGTGGACAACAATGTATTTGGGTGTTAATTATTTTAAAAATTAGAACACCTGGAATACAATAAATAACAACAAGGTAAATGTTCTTCTTTTAAAAAAAAAAAAAAAAAAATGTTATTAAATAATATTTAGCTATTTGAGTTTCTAAGTTGTACCTTACAATGCAGCAGTGATGAATTCATTATGGAGGTTAATAACTGGCACACATAAAAATGGTTCATTTTAAAAGGCAGCTAAACCTCAGAAGTGGCAAGGACTTTCAAGAAATTCAGGGAAAAATTACTGCATGATAAATGGTCAGCCTGGAAAAGAGTAATCGTTTTACCCGAAAGTTCATAATCTTCTCTTTAAAGTAATTAATTAAACATCATCCCACCATTTAAACAAATTCCCCCACAATACTGAAATACAGCCACCGGTAGATGAGAGATGGAAGCTTTGTTCCTCTTGTGATGATTTGGGGGAATGTAAACCTGTTTTGTAATAAAAAAATACATGTAAAGGAACAACAAGGAATTATAAATTTACTTTGGTGAACAGGATTATGGATGCCACAGTTTTAAATGAAAAAAAAACATACTAAAAGTAAAAGTGCATTGTTACATTAGTGTTAGCAATATCCTCAAATGCTAGACTCAAATATAATCTCTCTACACAATTAACTAACATCAGTGTGTGGGTGTTTAAGGGGATGGGGTGGAGGCATTTCAAAATTAATTTAATTGCAGCACTACTGAATCTTGAATTTCACCACGCATGAAGCTGGTTAATCTCAACCATCTGATGCACCACTCCAGCTTGCATTTTGACATAAGCTTTTACTACCGCATCTGGGGATAAGCTGAAAGGAGAGCTGACATGTTAAAGTGAGGAACACTGACCGGAGAGGAGCGAACACCTCTTTCCCATCCAGTATCTCGTCTCAGTGGTAATGAAAGGCATTCTGAGGTGCATTATCACATCCGTAATAGTGCTTTCATCCTCTTCCACGAGGTGTGAAGGTCATAATCATATTTCGCTCACAGTCAAAGTCAAAATCTGAAACTCTGTCGTGATTGGCAGCGAGAGACTAGGCACCTCACAGCTGGAAGAATAACAAATCAATGCCTTTGAACAATTCCACCTGAGCAAAATCAGGAGCAGATGGTACGACAGGACCGAAATAAATAAGCAAAGGCAAAGAATCATAGCAGCCACACACATCACAGACACAATATACAAAAAAAACAGTCAAGTGATTTGGGCACATGAGACCCATGTCAGAAAGCTGTCTATGATGAAGATACATCTACAGTGTGTGCAGTGGACAGCCAGAATATATTAATGTCATATACCAGGTGATTTTTGGATCCCCTTTAAGGCTTTTATGAGCTGACAGGTATTAAACCCTTTAACAAACCAAGAACGGATTAATCCCTTTGAATAAAACTGTTACTAAGCTATTACAATATCTTATAGCCAAAAGTAAGAAATCTGTTCAAAATAGCATTCATGTATTAATAATGCGATTTTAACCCTGTAATTTGTAACAGTTCTTTTATAGTTTTTACTTTATTTATAGCGAGAACAGTGGAAAAGAAATGACCCGCTGCAGACACGGAAAGTGAAGTGAACTCCTGTTCCTAAAGGGCGTTCTAATTAAGAGGAGTGAGCAGCAGCTGGGCTTAATTAGCTTGTTTACCCCTTAGCAATCTATATATTGGTTGAATCCTGTTTACAGCTCAACTTGGTCCCTCTTGGTAGCAGTGCTGTGTTGCTTTTAATAAATGCAGTTGTCCCCTAATCTAGAGTCTGTTTCTTAAAATAAGTATTTTTTTTATTAAAAAGTAGATATGACAAGTTTCTAATTCATTGCTGTCTGAAACTGGATCTTGAATTCCTCAGATCAGAAGTACAGTATATGCGACAGTGTTTAAGATATTGCCGCTGTCTCTTTTTTTTTTCTTCCTGTATTGATTATTTAAACTAATCATGTTTTATTGACTGAAGCAGTGTGCCAGCAATCATGTGTGCAGTGGTCATATTACCAACTCCTGCCCTCTGTACACCACAGGAGACTAGACCTTCCCAGTTTCAATGGCCTATATTATTCAATTACTTATTTATTTGAAGATTTCTAGCCTGGTGAGATGTAGCATCTCATATCCAGGGTTTGGACCTGTTTCATTTATGAGGTCTGAAAAAGTCTTTTTAAAATTAAACTAGCCATCGCAGAATATACTATTTTATATATATATATATATATATATATATATATATATATATATATATATATATATATATATATATATATATATATATATATATATATATATATATATACAGTATATATATATATATATATATATATATATATATATATATATATATATATATATATATATATATATATATATATATATATATCCCAGCTTTTTTTATGAAAAGCATTCATCTTATAGGCAAGCTCTTTTTTCTCAACCTCTTTTAAAGATGGAGGTATTATCACACCATGATAATATGTACGACCCTACAGAGTCTATTTGACATTTCACATGTAGTCTACTACTTTGAGAATATTTTTAACCTTTTATTTTCCATAGCTGGTGATCACTTGAAAGCATTTGATGACAAATATTTCTGTTTAATAGTTAATATCACAATAACCCGAATGTATGGACAACAAATAACAAGGAAATATACAGAGGCTACACTGCAAAGAAGAAAAATACCCACTATAACACTGTCAACAGAGTAAAGGGCTAACCGATTCAACGGTGACTGCAACAAGATGCTAGTAAGAGAAAGAAACAATCCATACAATGTTCTTGACAACAGTGCTTGCACCAGTAGATCTAGCATTGCATTAATGTTACAGCAATCTGACCAGTGTAATCAAGTGCTACCAATACACATTCTGCATTCCTAATTTAATGAACTTGGGGCTCCTGAGATTCATAAATGATGCCCTTTATGATTTTAAATTGCGTTCTGACATTTCAGAAATTAATCACAGGTTCAAACTTTGCAAAATCAGCTTTAATGAGGATCTGTATCTCTATTTAATGATGTTGACATGCAATCCTTGAGATTGGGAAGTCATAAACAAGGAACTAGTTGCAGAAGCAAGGTCACATTGTAAAGTGAAGTAGGAGGCACCAGTCTAAAAAAGTGCATAGCACCTGTCTGACTCTGAAAACAATTAGAGCAACTGTGGCCTGCATGGATTCCTTTTTGAGTAATACAAACCTTCAAGCAGATTTTGAGAGAGGGGAAATATTAATAAGTATGTGGTTAAGCACATTGTTTAAAGAATGTTGTGAAGTTTGCAGACTATTGAAATCAGGGATCATATGTAACAGCCTTTTAGCATGCTGAATGAAATAGGTTATTGTTAAAATGGGGGTATATGTGCCACAAAGCATTAACTGACCCGAGACCCAATATAAAGGTCAACTTAGTTTCCAGGTGACTTACATTCAACAAGCTGTAGCCCCAAAGTTTAACATTTCCAGCCCAAGACCACACAGATTGAAGAATGCTCATTAACCGATCTTTATATTTTCTGTGGAAGGAATCCCCAAGGAGTCCACAAGCAAGCTCAGGCATCATTTAAACCTGAATGGAATTTACAATTAAAACCCATAGGGTTTGTTGCTAACCCTACATAGTGAATTTAGACAGGTTGAAATATGTGCCATTTAATAATGGGCTTTTGTGCATGGTTACCTTAGATGATATAACAGAGTTCTAAATGAGATAATAACACCTAATTTGTAAGCCTACTGTTATGCAAGCAAAATAGTACCACAATCATTTAAATTAATGCATTAACTTAACAAATATTTATTTAAAGACATCTTGGTTATGATGTATGCAATATTCCTCGAATTAAATACTCATTATATTTAGGTAATTGGATTTTTTTAATACCAAGAGTCATTGCAAGTGTTATTAAGTTTAATGCGCGGCATTCTAAATCAATTTCCTTTCCCTACCTGGGACAGAATGTGATAATTCTGTTTATTTTGTTCACTGATCCCATTGATTCATTTGGTAATAACACAATGTTCAACTGCAAACTCCTAAAGACTATTCTACTAGAATAGGGAAATAGGGGAGAAAAATATTATGGATCACAAAACTATCAGCCACATTTATGGATATGAAAAAAATATTGTTGAATTATTTTTGGTCTATTCCTAAGAAACTGTCATTGTTTTTTTTTGTTTTCTCGCAATTACAGGGCACATTTAAAATAAGTTGTCATTTCCCTATCCTTCTGACCTCTGAAGATGAGACAGCATTAAAATATCCATAAACTGCTTGTGCAAACAGGCCGGGTTCTTCTCTACAGTGGTTAAGACACTTGTTTGGAATGTGTGTGGTCTCCAATTCGTGTCCAGCCTCCATCTCTCTCCTTACCTTTTTATGATGTTTGCAATCGATCTGAGTGCAAAGAAATGCTCTATTTATTATAGCCTGCTTTGACTGAGTTCAGTAGCGGCTCTTCAGTTTTGTTCCCCTTGTAATACATTGCTGGCTCTTACTAATATAAAAGACACTTTGACTGATCTAGCCTACATTACATATGTCTATGGCAGGTAACTAGAATGGAACAGCAGCACCAAAGCACCCTAACACAGACTTTTCAAAAATTAAACACCACAATATTTGAGTAATTGCAATAATTCAGACTGATTTCAAGCATTATAAAAGGTAAGGGGACAGTAAAAGAAAACTGAATTTGAAGCTAGTTAATCTTTTACTAACTTGAGTATTCCACACTTCAGATCGGGCCCTGATGGATGTAGCCACATCAAACACCGGGTAATAAGAACAAACTCCCTATACCCCAACCTAACACTATTAAATCACAAAGCAAATCCACAATCTCTCCTAAAATCACAGAAAAAGCCGCCGCTCCCTCAGCATGAAGAGCAGCTGGATATGAGCACTGTGATCCAAGGATTCTTACTTCTTCGATTTCTCACCCTGGAGATTTGACCAGTCACTATCAGGCTATAGATGGATGTGCTGTGTTAGAAGCAGATCAATGTTTATCTTGTTAAAGAGTAGTTTTACTCACAACCAGTGTCCTTCCAACCACTGATCCATATGCATTCTTCATCCAACCATAAATGATACAAGTAATCCTGCAGCAGAAAATGAAGTGTACACCATCAGAGGGGCTTTTATATGGACTCAGAAGAATATGTCAGATTGATGGAAGTGATGGTTTAGAAAATGAGTATAGAAAGAAGAAACACAGGGGAAGAGGGTCTTCTTTCCCAATGCTTTCCCAAAGAAAATCTGACTTGAAAGCTTACTGTATGTGCTGTGGAGAGCTCAGCTGACCCTGTCAGTGTTCAGATATTATTTTCTTTCCTACCAGCACAATATTCCCCTTAGCATTAACTGACCACACCACCTACAGCAGCATCCCATACATATGTTAACACACAATTAATTTACAGCGTTACTTATATAACTTCTGTCCAAGCACATTTTCATCAGATTCAGGCAAGCAATTCCCAAGATAGGTCTATTCAGTTGATCTAAACAGCCATTAACAGAAGAACCGTTTCTGAAAACCAGTAGCTATATACCTACCTACATATAATTTTCTTTTTGGGGGGGGGGGGTAGGGGTGCTAGATGTTTACAAGGGGTTTTTAGTGGTCATATTATAAAACAGTATTTTCACTACCTTCAGTATAAATACCATCACTGCTATCAACTTGTCATTAAATGCAGTCTTCAATTTCCACACAGTAAATCATTTTATAATTTTTTTATTCACTGATCAATATGAATGCCAGAATCTTCCAATATATGTTTCTCACTGAAATACAGATTTGTTAACAAAAACAATCACAGAGACTGTGGCCACCACTTCCACCCCACCACTTTTGGTGGAGAATTCTGATGTGGGACCAAAAGGACAACTAAATGAGTGCCTTACAGTACATAATAGGACCAACTCATTGGACAATCAGCTTTTTCAAGGGGTAAGCACACTGTGAACTGAGAAAGCATGTGTAACTCTGGAGGGAAAGCACCTTCTTTTCACTGGACTTCATGGAAACTGGAGTATGAAGGATTTGGATACAGAGTGATACTAACCACTTAATCTAGTTTATGCTTACATTTGAAACACAGAGGGATGATTGATATAAAAAGTGGGGAACCAGATTATTGTATTGTAAATAATTCAAGTAGTAAAAGTTTGCAGCAGGCTTAAAATACAGTAGAAGCTTGTAGTGATTCAAAGATGAATCCGTTATGTGCCTCATGTGCAGCACTGAATCTAAGTAATTAAGGATGGTGCCAAAAGATGTACTGAGGGAAATACAAAACAGTTCCGATTTCAGACAGATGACAAAACAACACTGATTTACTAGTCCAGCTGTGTGAGGCTTAACCTGTTATCTCAGTGAATTCACACTATTACATTGATCACCGCTGGCTTCCACTGTTGTGCTGGATGTCTGGTTGATATGACAAGGAGCTTACTTCTGCCAAACAATATTTAAAAACGAATACCTCTAAAAAACTGACTCACCTCACAGAAATAGCATTAATGAAGTCAATGGTTTCCTACTGGAATGGACATTTTGTTTCAAAATGTAATAGACATTTGCAAAACTTTGCAAATGTCTATTACATTTTGAAACAATTTGCTGCAATTCCATACAATTAATGGCACCTCAATGACTCACCCTACACACCACACAGCCGTGCCTTTAGAAGGTAACCACCAGTTTGGTAACACTTCTGATAGCCAATTAATGTGATCTTGCAATTTAGACTCCTTTACTAAACTGCTTAAAATAAAATCCCCATCAATGCTTGCACAGGCCAGTCATATTTACTGTGTCAAGAAAATGTATCAAACTGCAGCGTGAACTTTTCTCTACGGTATGAACAAAAATAGACTCTTCTGTAATGAATTATGTGCAGCCCCATATACACACCATCACTGCATTTAAGAACTAAATGAGTGAAACTTTTAGATGCTTTTGTGTGTGCTGAGCCCAACAGTTATGTTACAATACTTAAGGCATGTCAACTTGATTGAGAGAACCCAACACTTGGCTCCAATACAAAATCCTGACATTTAAAAAAAAAGCACTGATTACACATTTAGCATTATGGTCTCAGAGCCTTCAGGGATTAGTGTCTGGGTTGGAGTTATCAATCATAAAAAAAAGTTTCTAATTGTGTAGTTAATCAGGGGTTTTTTCTAATGTGTTGTAGCTTTGAATATATCTACCTACAATGCAGAAGGCATTTACCAGAATTTTGAGCTAAATTACTCTGCTTTTCATTTTCTACCTATGCACATACCAGTACATTGCTAAAAACTCTCCGTGTTGCATTTCTGCCAAGCTCTGTCCCCCAAGCAAGAGATTTATTTTAAAATCATAAAAAATTCTACAGAGAACTGCAGTTAAAATTTGTGATAATCGCTTCCTTTTATTGAGATTTACACTGCCTTGCCACCTGATCAGACTGTGTCTACCTGATATTTGGCATCGATCTGGTGTGGGCATGTATACCGTGGGTCCCTTATTACTTTGGAAGGTCAAAAGAATGCATAGTTTACTTAAGCATTGTTGTGGATCAAGTCCACCCAACAATGCTGCACTTAGTGATGGCTACTTTCAAAACTTCAGTATAATGCACCAATCCACCATGCCAGAACTCTGTGATCTCAATACAATTTACATTGAAATCCTCTGCCTAACTAAAATATGCTGTAAATGACTGAATGGGTTTACAGGCCTCAAGGCACTTTGCAGCACCTATAGTAGTCTATCCCACATCTTGTCAAGGCTGTGATCACATGGTGGCCTGACGTGATATGTATTAAACCAGGGAGGCAGTGTATCTTGCTATGGTCTGTTTTTCTTTCAAGATTTTAATGGTGTTGATACAAGCCTGCTCCATGACTGCAGGTAAAATAAACTCCCAAAAAAGCTTTTGCTCTTTGTGCCTCAGAATGACTGACAGAGGTGAATATTTAATAAAAAGAACATGAAATATTCATAAAACAATGTGTTTACAACCCCTAAGCTAAATACAAAATAATATATATAACACCCAGATATTAGCTTTATGAAATATAGTATTACTGTACACACCCTTAACAAGATACAAAGTCTAATATCAGTGCAAAGGGTTTTACTTGTTGTACCGTGAATCTACACAGAAAGAAGTCATGATTAACTAAACTGCCACACAGCTCAATCCATCAGTTAAGCTGTATAGATGGAAACCCCTTTTTTTAAGTTCAAAACCATTGATACTATCTTACCTAATGCAATGATTGGGGTCGTCACAGATTGTATCCTGGGTTAATACATTACGTCAAAGTACATTTACCAAGTGTACCTGGCAAACAATACTGACAGTATTTCAAAAAATGACCACCATTACAGCTAATGATCTAGCAAAGTATTGTAAATGGCATACTGGGTGTAAAAGTGGAGATGACCAAATGCTTTTATGAAACAGCAGCAAACACCACAATTGCTTGCACTGTTAAAAAATGATGCAAGTGTAATTGCAAAATTCTCCTGACAACTAACTGCAGCCATTACCTTAATCACAGCAAAATGCACCATAATGGTCATTGGATAACATCAAAAAAAAAAAACTGACTGTTGATAATGCAAGGATCTTGATAGCTATCTAATGGATTTGTTGACCATGACAGAAGGTATGTCTAGTAGTAAGGCTTTCAATATTGATAATATAGGCTACGTTTATATGAAATGAAGCTGTGTCTCACTATATTTTATTTCCTGGCACCCCAAGACTATAAATGCATACATCAACATGAGACCTGTTATGCTGAACTATTCCAAGGAAGAAGGAAGAACACTTAATGGCTATAATGGCTTACAAAATTCAGGTTACAATGGGCAACAGCATACAGTGGCTGTCTAGTTAAGCAATATAACTCTGACTTGCTGGCATTATGATCTGGTAGTTGACAGCATCTGGAAAGTGAGAGCGACTGTACACACAAGGTCAACTACCAAAATAATCAGGGTTTTATTGCGATTAAAAACAGGTGCTTTTTTTTGGTCATTTTAAATATTTAAAATATGTAATTTACATATGTATTATTTATTTATTTTTTTATAATTTAGTAGTCGGCAATTATTTTATTATTTTCTCCCAATTTGGCATATCCAATTATTTTTAGGCTCAGCTCACCGCTACCACCCCCTTGCTGACTCTTTTCACGCTGCAGACTCACCGTGCAGCCACCTCGGAGGACAACACAGCTCTGGGCAGCTTACAGGCAAGTCCACAGGCGCCCTGCCAGACTACAGGGGTCGCTGGTGTGCGGTGAGCCGAGGATACCCTGGCTGACCTAAGCCCCGGGCGGGTGGCGCTCGGCCAAATCTGAAAGTTCGTCATCCATCTACGATGTGTAATGCCCTGTAATGGGGTTTCCTCTATGCATTCAATATCATTTGGCTATCAAATTAATTATTTATATAACAACTTGTAGCATTTTAGTCACATCGGTGCACGAGCGCACTAGTCCCCTCTCAAGACAGTATCGCTCTACAAGGACATCGTAATTAATAAATCAATTCTATGGCAACAAGAATGTGAACTGCAGTTGAATATAAAAACTGAACCACAGAGGACAAAGGAGCACAAGTGAATACTGAGAGGATTAGGCCTAGCATAACAACATCTGTTTTTGGTTCAGCAAAACAATAAATAACTTTACTCTCCGTTCCTGGTTCATATTCCTTTGTTTTTTGCATTTTCATTTTTCTAATGCTACTGTCATGTTCTACATCTAAAACCTTGCTACTATCTTCACTTACAGCCGACACTTTGTAAGTGGAATTTCAAACTCATACTCCGAGGAACTCATGACAACATCCCCACAATATGAGACAAACATTTTAACATTAAACTAAGTGTAACAAAAGAGCAATTGAATTGAATCTCATTACGAACAAGTATGAATTGGGAAGACATGTTTTAAG
Organism: Acipenser oxyrinchus oxyrinchus; assembly: GCA_030684275.1. Taxonomy (NCBI): domain Eukaryota; kingdom Metazoa; phylum Chordata; class Actinopteri; order Acipenseriformes; family Acipenseridae; genus Acipenser; species Acipenser oxyrinchus. Next base: position 46,954,281 of record CM060256.1, on the reverse strand, counting down.
TGGCATAAACACCTCAAAGTGTTGAAATCTGTAAGAAAATAATCCACGGTCTCTTGTGCCTAACGGCACTCTAAACAGTTAATTATTTTTACTGATTCAACACTTACGTTGTAAATCCCATATATAAATATCAGTCAATAATATGTACCAATTGTGAATTCAAATTCTGTTTATTTGCTTTCACAATTAGTATTTTTCTTTTGAGTCTAAGGGTGATATTTTCAACCCCAGTATTGAATTAACTCCTATTTTCTGAAAAACACCTGTTAATTTCAGTGCTTTCAAGGTTTTTTTTTTAATATTTTGTAACATTAACATGATTGTTTCTCCTTTCAAAAACTAGAAATCAATTAAAGAATGGAGAAAACTCTTTGAACATATGCAGCCCTAAATCTTTTAGGACAATCACATATGTATACTACAAATTTTCGTCACACATGGGATACAGTACAGCATTAGAAAATTGAGAAAATTGAAATGTATCACCCATAACATTAAACACTAAAAAATATAGTATTAAGTAGAATTTAAAAACAAAAACTTATTCATACAATTTGACACATTTTTATTTATTTTGTAGGAATTTCTAGTAAGCCTACTTTATAAAACAAGATAAGCAGAGAGGTAGTGGTAGTCTGATGTTAGTCTACACAATCTTTGTAGAATACTTAATGATTTTACAGAGATGCATATAAACAGCCAAAAATAAATAACACTTTACATCAAAGACCACCAAACACTTTCTGCAACACAACTGAAGCCCAGTTGATAGATTTTTTTCCAGACCACTGATCTTTTGAGGAATACTAAAATGATCTTTACAATGCATGGCTCTATTTTGTGATGTATCCTCACTAGGCATTTCAAGAGATTTGCATAACAAACACATCACAATAGACCTGAAAAACATTCTCAAATGTTTGAACTGTACTCATGTTCTTGTAAATCAGGAGCTTTCATCTAGAAAATAAAAACGATGAAAAGAGTACTTATGAAAATAGAAGATACTCAACCACATCATTTAAAGAATTAAAGGTTAAATGTGCCGTAGATTAAATTGAGAATGCATTCTGATAGAGAGAAGTGCAGTGCAGTATAAACACAGTATGTCTAGTGTTCCGCATTTTAGTTTATATATATTAAAATAGGGATAAAATCGGTACAAAATAGTTTTTAATTGAAACATCTGTAAAAATCGAGGTATAAAATCTCAGGGAAAAAAACACTTTACATGTGGAATATGATGAGTAGCATTTCTGGTTTGTGATTAATAATGTCCCTGGCATGTATGATGAAGCAGAATCTGTGCAAGTCGAAGCCACATCCCAAGTTAGCTGGTAATTTACGAACGTTTGGGCAATCGCTGTGCTGACGGAAATAGTATCTATAAATATTTACAATTAAGATTGTCGGCGTTAGGCAGTGCTTTACTACAGAAAGTACGAAGTCACCAATACACACCGATCAGCAATAAACAGTGGCTGTCCAGCAAAGCAGAGCGCTCTAACAAACTCATTAACACAGTCATTCTGCGCTTTCTTTTCATTAAAGCATGTGTAAAAGCAGGATAAATGGCTTGCTTGTCTCTCAGCTCACTTTCTTGTTTTAGTTTAATGTCGCTTGTTTTTCAGTATGTTCTTTTATTGTCAGCGCCCACATGTACCTCAATGCAGCAGTATTTGCAGCACTATGCGTCCTCTGCCTCATCTGACCCGCTTCTGTTATTTTTGCTTTTTGTATACTTCGAAACGTTTTCTTTTGAATATTCATAACTGATTTACGTTTTCTCCCCATTCCTCATTCACTAAAAATATTATATTTTCGTGTAAGTATTTCAATTTAGTTTTTGATCAAGCTAGTAGTTACTACGCCCAGCAGTTGCCACAATAATCAGACTTTGATTGGCCAACATAATCAGATGATAGTGTGTTTGTGAAGTGACAGTGAACCACAGTTGAATGTTATTTGATCCTACATCTAAACATCTGCTGTATCTTAGGATACAGTGTAAGGTCAAAATAAAACAGCATTTTAATCAAATTATTGTGTATTTCTAGAAAATAGTACCCAGGATAATATTGAATAATTGACAAAAAATCGGGTATAAATCAGTATAAACCGACGTCCAGTTAAAAAAAAATCCTGTAATTTTTCTGTAAAATTCGGAATAAACCGGCAACACGGAACACTAAGTATGCCATACGACAAATAAGTTCAAATGTTAACCCCTTTCATGTACCTACAATAACATGTTGCTATCTTATTTAAAGCACCCGTATACAGAAGCCTGCATCCTTGCTTCATTAACATTTCTTTCCTGATTTCACTATGTCTGTTAGCTTTGTTTGCAATATTGATTTTTGTCAAGCTCTTCTGCACTTGTACAAACTTTATTCACAGCATAGACATAAACATTTACATATTGCCAGTCATTTTATTTTTCACAAAACATATCAGAGTATCTGGTTCATGCTTGCTGGTGCTCCGATTGAAATGAATGGCGTATTACTATTACGGGAACAGAAAACAGAAGAGCAATGTTGTAGGCGGGAGCATACTCGGCATATTCTACGACTTATAAGAGAAATGCTCTTTCTCCTGTCACTCTAAAGGTTTTCATTAATGACTCATGATGTGTGAATAAAAATGTCAAAACAATTCGGATTAGGCTGAAAAACATTGCGATACGGGAAAAAGGTATAATAAATATGAGTTTTGTTTTTTTTTGTATACACTGCAGGGCGTTCTGTAACACAAACTAAGCTGTTCAGAGAATTTTTAGAGAAAACTACATGCAAGGTTAAGAGTTTAGGAAACTATTTAGATAATGCATTCAGGCTGTGTAATATATAAAACCAAGTTTGAAGATTAATGATGAGGGAAAACAAATGTGACGTCTTGTTAAGTTTATTTTTATATAATTTGTTTCACCTCCTTCATTAAAAGAAAAAAAAATCTGTTCTGAGAACCACTTCAGGTGTCCTGGAACACATGAGCAATATGCTGATTGCTCCTTGTTGACTATTTATCTTAACAGAATGGGGACATTATACAATTCCACAGTCAAGTTAATTAAGCAAAGAAATCTACCTGTATAACACAGGCATACATATTTATAAGCTAACACCTTTCTGTAATGGTGGGGATCTGCACATTGGGAGACATATGGAAGGTAGGAAGTGCAGCAAATCCATACCTGACACTGTAAACATGGCCCCACTATATGAGTAACATACGAACATAGCTTACAATTGCGACCAAAATACCTGTAGGTAAAAGATCCTTATCCAAAGCAAGCTAAGCCATTCCCCTTGCAAGTAGACATTTGCAGTCCAACAGCTTAGCTCTTGTTTATGCAACATTTTCACGTCGTTATTTGCACTTCATTACCTGAAACGTCCCCTTAGTTCTGCTAATCAAGCTTTTGATGTTTACTATGCTTTGCAACAGCTTTATGGCAGCTTTGCAACAGCCCATTATTCCACAATAAGCGTAACACCACTGGGTAATCATGTGGTCTGCGAATGGCTTTGAATACATTTAATCTATTTCCCCCACGCTCTTAAATATCATGGAATGTGGGTTACATTCAATAGGGCTTCTTACAGCTGGATCTGCATGTATCTGTTGATGTTAATCCTTTGAAACAGTGAAGTCAGACTGCTTTTCCTTTTGAAAGAGACTATTGGTAAAGAATCTGTCCTCCCAAGCTAAGCATTCTTCCATTATGTTTGGAACACCTGGAATACGGATGGCCAGCTGTGATATCTGACTGTGAATCACAAGGTCCCATTACATTGGGCCATAGGGGATAGGATCTCAATTGACATATTGAACCACAGCTGGGTTTTTAGCCACTACTTATGCCTGCCTAAAGTATATCTCCACACTCTTTTTTTTAAATATAGTATGGCACAAACTGTGTGTAGCCTAGCCTATAGCATAACTCTGCAGCAGTGGCTTAGTGAGGGGGTGTTATTGAGTGCTCCAAGCGTTCTCTGCCGACGATGTTTCCTATATCACACATGCCTGTCCCATTTGTTTGAAGAAATCCCACCCACTACAACTGGTTGCAGTCTGAGAATTCTGTGAACTGCCTTCAATGCTAATATCTAAAAATGGATGAAATTAAAGAAAAAGCTAACCCCAGCAACAGGTAGGCAGAACTCTGTGTTCGGTTTATCTGCATTTCAGACAGATCTTAGTGTTATATGTCAGCAAATGATAGCCACCCCAACACACTGCGAAAAGGTCACTCTTTCATGTGATATCACAGCAATTTGAACTTTTCTTTTGGAGTCTCTCTTAATTCACGGGTTCCAGGCCTTGACAGGAAAGAGCTGTGAGGAGTGGCATGAGACAAACAAAACCTGTGATGCTATTAACCCCAGAGAGTTTCTAAATACAATCGCATAAGGCAGCTGGTGCAGTTTTCAGAGAGGGGTTCACAGTCTCTTGCAGGTGTGTGTCTACACTGGATATCAGAGATCAAATGGTAACCAGCTGAAACTCTGCAATATTGAATTCCTGCATTAGGAGAAGGTGAGCTTAAGCCCGATCTTGAGACAGGACCAAGTGTTAGCAGTTTTCTCTATGACGGGTGCCCTGGTGAATACACTGGGAGTGAAGACACTGCTAAAAGCTTCTCTCCGTACACCCAGGCCTGAAGAAACTTAGAATATTTGGGATTTAGGTGTGGGAAACGTGAGAAAAAAAATCATGCAAAATGTATACAGTGACACACTCAAGTTATGATCAAATGTGTATTCAATGCGTGCGATGGTCCTGATGGACCACTTTGTGTGACAATTAAAAATAAAAATAAAAAAGATAAATTAATGATGGACAATTTGTTAAGGCAAAACTTCAAGAGCCACTTGGCAAAATACTCTGCCAGGTGTTAGTTAAACAATCAATATAATGCTTTCACTTAAGCCAAATCTTATTATTTTTTTTTAATAAGGGTATGATGTTAAATATCATAAGCCTCTGGCGGATCAATAGATTAAATCTTTTAAACCTTGATAAACGCATACATCATTTCCGATAAATAAATGATATATCGTATTGCACTTAAAGGGTACATATAAGAACCTTTTTATTTTATTGTGTTACATGTTCCCATGTGTTGCTACAACTGCTTACGTAAGGTGTGTGTATTATTTTGACATTTTCACTGGTAAATCCATCTCAGTTACATATGTGAGCGGGAGGATGATGGGAAATGTGGTTCTATTCCATACTGGTACATGGGAAGCCATCTTGAGGCAGGGAAAAAAAGTGGTCAAAATGTAAAAAAAAAAAAAATTAAAACAATACACACACCTTAAGTAAACAGTTGTAGCAACAAATGGGGTCCTTATGCACCCTTTAAGTGTATGTGTAAAATAGTGAGAAATATTTACAAGCTATCCAAGCAAACAGATTGAATAACGTTTAAGAAAATTCAGCCGTGTCATATAATTTCCAAACTGCACTGTACTGAAAACTGCCTGCTGTCTGCTCCACATTGCCTCTCATGGTGATGTGCCGACAGCCAGTCTTCACTCACATTCACATCGGATTCACACAAATAACACTCAATTTCAGGCTAGATTCTTGCAACTGAATGCCAAAGTACACATCTCTCATGTGCCCATGTAAGTTATGGATGAATCTTTAACACATTAAGTGCTCTGTGACCTCATACTCACATATTATGGATCATAAGAGTACACAATGTAGACCTACTCTTCAGCTTAATACAATAAGAGTACAGTTAACTATCAAGTGCTGTTATCATTTTTATCATTACATTTTAATTATTAAATACTGTTCCCTTACCTTTTTGTGAGGTTTACAATCATTCAAAGTAGTTCGCATTGTAATTAGAAGTTTTATAGGAGTTTTAGGAAACTTTTGAGAAGCAGCTCCCATGGTTGAAAAAGGACATTTGATACATTAGTAAGCTTGGTAATCGATGATCTAAGCAGAAAGAGAAATAGAGAACAGTACAAAACACACACAGTAGGATATATTAAGCAGGTAAGAAGTACAATTAATTGGAAGCTGTGACCTATCAAACAGCCACGATTCAGAGGAAAGGTATTTTTAGTAACAGCCATGTCCCATGATTTCCCAGTTACTAGGCTTACGGAAATGACACAATCATAAGACTCAGAGATACGACGATTGTAAGGGAAATCTATACTAAATAAAAAAAAATTGAATTTACCTGTCCGCTGTCAGTTATTTTTTTATAAGAATTTGAGACCAGTATTATGAATAGACCTGCATTCAATGTATAATTTACATAACAGTCCAGTGTTTCCTGTGATCTATAGGTGAGTATGGTGATCATCTATTTTCATGATTCTGTGAAAGAGCTACGCACATCACATGGAAGTGTGCAGTAATCTGCTGCATCACTCAAATCATTGCCTTGAGTTCATCACTGAGAGTATGTTCTATCCTAGATTTTAAAAAGTTAAAGCCCCAATCTGTCGGAATTATGACGTTAACTAATAGCCATGACACTGGTGGCCTGTTAGCCAGTATATTTTTAGTTGGCACTTCCATTCTTGCGTATTTTACAGATCTGGCCTAATAAGAGAGGCTCAGTTTTTCACTGTTTTCAGCATCCATTTATTCACTTGTGTTGAAGGAAGAGGCCTAGCCAATGCTTGAATCTCAATACATTTTTTGATTTATGAATTATTTTAATTATAGTTGACTCCCACCAAATTAATTAAATGCAGGTAATTTCAGATTGTTAGCCCATTCATAATTCATTACTGTTTTCATACATAGGAAAAATGCTAATTTAGAATCAGTTTATTTAAAGTATAGTTTATGCAGTACAGTAATTACAAAAAGACACAGATTATGGGTTTCCAAAGGACTACAAAATGAGTATGTTTCGATGGCAAATATTATGGCTTTTATGTTGCATTCAAAAGCCAAGCATCTACTGGGACCCCAGGAATGTCTTCATATTACAAGCTTTTACTAAGCTGCTTAACAGCTTGTCCCAAGGGATCAGGGCTAGCCCCAGGGTATCAGAGTCTCCATGCTAATTTACCGACAGTGATGTTAAGGGCACTCTGATAGTATTCTTCAAACCTCAGTCCTTTCAACAGAACGAATCCTGAGCAGCATGCAATTTATGCATTTTACATAATGAACTTCAATTGTATTGCTACCGCCAATCTCTGAATTAAGCAACAGCGAACACTGCATGTTCTGTACTACACATCTATACTGATGGAAAGACATAGGAAGTCAGGTAGTATGATACATCAGTAAATGTTGTTAAGTAGCTCTATTTGTTCTGACAAAGACAATAATATCCAAGCACAATAAAAATTCACTGCACCTGCTCTAAAACAGTTTGTCATTTTATCCAAATATAAAAGTGACAAGTTTCTTTTGATACTCAAATATAAGTGATAAGTTTCTTTTGATGCTCTGTATATACAGGGTTCTCCCCAGGAATTCTGTACAGCCAGGCGGCAGAACATTATAGCCAGGAGCACTTTTAATGGAAAAATAAACTTGCCTTTTACCTTAATATAATATGACAAAGAATTTGAATAACGTGTTGTCTTTCGTTGGCTATATCTGTTTGCGTTTTTTTATATTCTATATTTTCTTTTTCATTACTGTTTTTTATTATGGTAAATGACCGTGCTTATTTAGGCACGCTACAATTTGACTGGGGAAAGAGAACGTAGGTTTATTGGAGTCCATGTGACAGATATTGTTTAGTGGAACCTTTACATGCATTTTGTAGAGTGTTAGTCCATGTCATGTACTGTAGCTTTGTTCAATGCAGCTGTGAACAACATATTATAAAAATGGTATTGTGGTGTGTTACAAAATTGTCGACCGCAACTGAGATGTTGTATGCTGTTTTAGCAACTGCCATTCATCTTATTGGCGACACCTTATTTAAGCTATAATTACTACTCCATTCTAACACTGCCTCCAAATGGGAACTCGGAAAGTGGATTCTGTTTTGTAGAAAGCACAAACTACAGCTCCTGTTTCACTGATTATAATATAAATTGGCTTAAATGTCTTGAATTCAATGTAAGAAATTGGTACAAGGCTGGATTTCCACCCCCACCCCCACCCCCACCCCCAATCAGATAAGGCTTATTATTTGTCTGACTCCAGAAACAGGCACACAGTCATCTATAGCCAGTTACTGTACATATCAAACTAACAACTGATTAGTGTTGAATGCTTGTTCATTTAGGCTCAAAATAATTTTGACATTCTCTGTGTTGTGAACCTAAGATATCCCATACTTCGACTTCACTGAACTAGATCTCATGCACGGTGATGCACACAACAATAGACTGCACTCAACAAAATCACACTTTTTATGGTGTCCTATCTGTTCCACTAGGTTTGATGAATTAAGAAAAACTGTTCCTCTTTTATAAGGAGAACAATCAAGACTAGCTACGAACTGTCACTGCCTATTACTAGGTGAGCGCTGATTTAAACCGACAGCCAGGACCTCTGGCAGCCGTGGCATTTCTGCCTGATCCTGTGGAGAAATTAAAATATGCAATGCACTCAAGAAAGATGGATAACATCAATCTCCAAGGGTAAATGCAAACCTTCGGAAGGCAACTGCTAAGCTTGAATATGCAGACTGTCCTACTTCCCTTTATTTTAAAGTACTGTCTCAATTTAATGAATATTCTAATATACCATAAAGCATAGAATAAAAAATGTCAACCCTTGTGAAATAATTAAAGGTTTTATTTGTATTCAAATGTACAAAAGAATGCTTCTGTTGTTTTGCAGTTATGTGGAGTATTAAGATTTATACAGTGACAGAGTACCATAAAAGTATTACACAAATGCCAACTATATGAAAATTAAATAAAAAGTTTAACATGAAAGATCCATGTGTTTTATTTAAAACTGAATTGTCCTCCCAAGGCACTGTACTGTCATGTACCTAGCTATGATTTCCTGAGATCTCCATCCACCAGAGATGGTTGTCAATAAACTAAAGATAAGGGAACAAAAGTTACAATAAACCATTGGGATACACAGAATAGAGTCCTGCATCAGGTCAGGTTTGGGTCAGAATTTGAACTTTATCGCGGTTTGCGGTTCAGGTCATAAAATGTAATTTTCAGGTCAGGCTCGGGTCTGAAAATGAATCACAAAAAACGTTATCTGTCCTCACCTGTAACCCTTTCCCAAATAACGTATTAGAATGCAAATGTACCAGTATTTCCTGCAATCAGGAGGTGATTAGGGAGGAATCAGCTGACTAAGCAGTGTTCTCGGTTTGTTTGGCCGCTTGTTTGATACATTGCAAGATGGTTTTATCACGTCTGCTTGGTGACATTAAAAATGCATGTGGACAAGGTGAAACAAAATATAGCGCAGGGTTTATATCATGTAGTGGATAATAGTTCGAGAGGTAAATCAAAAGTGTGGAATTCTTTTTGAATCATAGCAAATGAAAATAATTAACATGTGATGGGATTCATTGCTTGTAAAACCTGTGGGTTCAAGTTGGGTTGCAGGTCTTATTAAAACGGGTCGGGTCACATGTAAGAAGATGGTGTTGCAGCAGGTCGTAAAAATCAGACTCGCGCAGGACTCTGACACAAAACTAGTATTTTTGTTTATTAATAAAAATGTAGAATGTCCAATTTTATTTTCTCTCACCACAGCAATCCCCACAATGGCTCAGGCCAAGCCAGTGGTCTATTTTAACCCAGGGGCTTCACAGCCAATGACGGTGAGCTACCATCCTCTTAAGGACAAAGGCCAGTCCTGTAGGTGTCTGCTGTGAGCACACCGCTCACCTGGCCAGTAGGGGCCGCTGTAGTGAGATGAGGAGACCAGTTCCTGTCTCTGTGGAATTCCCAGTGAAGATCTGCAATTTTTCATAACCAGAAACCTACTACACTGACTCACCATTCACACCACATGACTGTGACTTTTTCAAGTGAGCGACTCGGGTACCCTTAAAACTGTCAATTCATTTGATCTCTCTTTGCCCTCCTCCAATATTACTGATTGGCTCTAACAAAGACAAAGGGCTTCTCACTGGCTACTCAAAATGATTTAATGAAGTCTCTGTCAATGTCTTTCAACATATCGCCAAAACTAAAAAGTACTACTTTATATATTATGTTTGGGAGTTATGGATGGCACTTGCCTTAATTAAGTGTCTCAGTTTTTTGTGCGATAAACAACATTGAAAACAACAGAGATTGAGATGAAATAACAAAAAAACAAAAACAAAAGGCTTCATGATCTGTATTAGAGCTGTTTGATCAAACACTGCGGCACCATTTTGAAATCCTGATGCTGCCGCAGGCAAATAATTCACAGTTTAGAAAATACAAAAGAGCAGGGGAAAAGAAAACATTAGAAAACCAGCACAAAACACAATTCTCACCTAATCATAAAAAAAACTTTGAAAATAAGAACTGTAAAAGGCAGATCATTTGACAATTGTATTTGCTATGTCTTTACAAAAAAGTGATCCCTACTAAATGATCACACAGAAGGAACAACTTGCATAATGGTTAAATAATGGCTAGATGTGATGGAATGCTACCATTCACAACCTGCAAAATCCACTGTTAAAATTAATACCACAATTATTTTGTCCAATAATTGCTGTTGTATCAAACATGTTGAAGCTACTGTTGTTATTTGACATTTTTTGCTTGCTAATGCTGTACAGTTGTTTTGTGTATTGTATTTGTACAACTCACTGTAATCTGTTGGTCTCAAAGGAATAGCCTTGCAAAGGTCTTAGAAAGCTCTTCTGTACAAGATGTATAGTTTGAACAGACATTCTCCCATAACACCATGCCTGAATATAGCTTTGGTTAGTGCTCTGTTTCTAGAAAATTGCATTTTAATACAGCTTAAATATAACTATATATAACATGCAATCATATCATATCACATCAACTACCAGGCCTACAATTGTTTTAAATGCATTACTATAAATTACTATTTTCACTGAATATTTAAAGATTTTGTCAAAATATCTAGGCATACACTAGTTCTGACTTTTCTGTTTATGAAGATTGAGTCAATACCATGCATCCTAATGGAAGCTCTGGGTAAACCATGTTCAAATATCAACTTCAAGAGCAGCTCTTCACAGATTTTTTTTATATTAAAATGCACTAAGGAGAACACTGCAACACAGACCCGTGTGTCAGATATGCCTTTTAATATAAATACTGTATACATTGTAAATGTACTGTGAAGAATGCCTTGAAAAAACACAACATCCCATCAGGGAGATATGTGTTTCTGAGAAATGGAGTGGAATACTTACATACTTAAATACAATGGAACATGTAACCTCCAGGAAAACAATGTATTTCCCATATGACACATTATATACTGTATATATATGTATATTACAAAGGCCACTTGCTGCTTTAAAAAACACAACAATATAAAAAAAGAATTACAATTCAGATGAGTTGTTTGATTGTGGATAGCTTTGCGAGAACCTACACCAAGCTTCTGAAAACAAAGCTTTCATAAAGCAAATTGGGGGTCAAAGCAAAAGCTAATCCATGGCTTAACCCAAACACAACAACCCTATAATTACATAAGCTGCCACCAAGTCGGAGGGAGCAGACCGGGAAAGAGGCAGTTGGGGGGCGGAACTAGGAGCTTGACAGACAAGAAACTGAGCCAATAAGCCATTCTCATGAATCAGAGCTAATCAATCAGTGATGTTCAGAGTTCTGCATGCTCTCTAAACGAGCCACTGAAATAAAACTGCTATTTCTAAATCGTTATGGAATCAAGGTAAACAAATTTTTCTCACCTACGGTTTACAAATGGATTCCAAGTAAACCTCTCACTCAACCGTTGCTATGACAACATCTGAACTTCAGCAAAGGAAGACTGCTGTTATGACCATTTCACTACTAAACGTGATACTAAAATTGAAAGCACTTTAAGTACAGGTTTGCAAATGCAAATATCAATGTTAGTCATTTAGTTTGAAGCTGCTAACAGCAATGTGACTCTTCCCCTCTGCTAGATAATGTAGTTTATACTTGTTATCATATCTCCTGAGCAAGAACAATACTACTTTTCTAAAACAGCTCTTCGGTCATGCTAATACATCAAGTCAAACAAATCAAACATATTGGGAAATGTCAATTGGTGCAAAAAAAAAAAAAAACAGAGTAAACGCCAACCTCATAGAATTGTTATGAAAACGAATGGAATTGTCTTAAGCGATGATGAACATCCAACAGTGATCATGAAAAGTAGCATTTCTGTTGCAGAGACAAGCTGCTTTGACCTTACAATCCAGAAACTTGAAGAATGGCATAGCCTGCCAAGACATTTTAGTATCAATTGAAGCTTCTGGTGTTTAAGGTCAAAATTGTTTTGAGGCTTGACCTTACTTACTGGCAACGTGTTTTTTTTTTTTTTTGCAATCTTGCCTTGCAGACAGCGTTTGCTGAATTCTGCTCCTTTCTTATTTAACTCTATTTCCATCAAAAGGGCCGACGGAGGAATCATGAAATCAGACATCATCCCCTGAAAGCACCCAACTGAATAATGTACCTTTTTACCATGTATATCAAACGCAGAATTTACTTACATTTGTGCAGTGTTCCTCAGGTGAATCATTAATAAAAGATAGTGGGATGGAAAAGCCTATATACCCAAGAAAAGATAACACTACAATCACACACAATCTTTTGAAAGAAAAATTCCATTGTTAATTAATGTGCAAAGCTTTAACTCTTGACTTATTTACAGAAAAACCTGTTTGTATGAAATGAGCTGCAGTGTGGTATTCATGAAACATAATCTCATATATATATATATATATATATATATATATATATATATATATATATATATATATATATATATATATATATATATATATATATATATATATATATATATATATATATATATATATATATATATATATATATATGCAGTGCATTATCTTTGTATAACTTCAATAAACCTCACAGAGGCCCCTATTGAGTTGGTTGACATATAACAGAGGCCCCCTATTGAGTTGGTTGATATTTTCCTTTCACACACTCTTTTTTTTGTGAATCGTACTTTGGATAACAGACCTTGAAAAACATTTTTTTTTTTTCTGGTAAAACTGAAATACCAGTATATCAGAAAAACGAATCAAAAGTTTGCAAGGATACCATTTCCATAAATCTTTACCAAAAGTAACAAATCCATATCAAACAAGCAACTTGACCACTGATATGCTCTTTGCATGGGTATTAATAGCTCTTGTTTACATTTCTAATTACCTTGTCTCACCTACAGGGATCATTATCCATAACAGAACTGTGTCACATGACATGGCACAATTTCAGTTTTTTACCAAATAGCTGCTGTCATTAAATGTACTCCCATAAGCTACTTTAATATTCAGACAGCTTCAGCACTTTAGTCTAATGGCTCCTGCATGACATGGCAAGTAATAATAACTTATGCTTTTGTTTTCACTCTCCCTGTCAAAGGTTCTGTTGCAAGTTAAAACATTTAATCCAATGACCATCTGAAGGTGACACAACTAAAGTGACAGACAAACATCACAAAGAGGAGGCTTCATGAAGTAAAGTTGTCGCATGTATTTTTATATTTAATGTATGTTGTATTTATTTGTTGTCCCTGTCTATATGCCCTCCATGTCTTCTGCCCCCTTGTTACATACAGTAACATAGGTGTCACTCGATGTGTTTACACAACCAGTTAGTGCATTTCTGTGCGTAGCAAGCAAAATCAGCCATTTTAGCAGCCATAATATATAACATGGTTCATCACAGTTCTGGTATCCTGGCTGAAGAATATACATGTGATTGATTCCATTACCATAAGCAGCTTTATTTGAATGTGCCCAAAGGTGCTGAACAGCAGTGTAACAGTACCTGGGTTGCATCCAAGAATAAAAATCGCAGCACCACTCACCTCATCTTTGTCACCAGAGCAGTACTAGTAAGGTTGCTATGGTAACAGTCACATGACTTCCAAAACACAGTTTTTGGCCAAGCAAAGTCAACATTTTGTTTTTGACCAGTTGAATATACTAGGTGATGCAAGCTGCCTTGAATGCAGTTTAATGGTTATAAACTTTCCCCTTTGAAAGTTACAGCCAGCATTGATTGGTCCTCCACTACCTTCCCCCTAGCGTTTTTTTTAGCATGCCTGCCTGCTAGCAAACTGACATTTGGTGGCAAAATTGGATTCCATTCATAAAACATGATAGTTTAAAAATATTTCATGTTAAATCAACAAAACACACTGATATCCTAATCATAGCCAAAACCCTCCTAAATTAAAATTCATGGTAAAAATGTCAGCTTTTCTCCTTATCTTTATCTTCATCACCATACTGGTATGTTATATTTAAATAATCCAGTAGCTTTATGAATGGCAGCCACTGATTCCACCTTTATGGATATGCCCCAGGTATTGTTTTTCACTGCTGCAAACAATGACACTTAGTATTCAATAGGCCTATTCTTAAATGGCATTGCTTTATAAACAGAATATAGTAGGATTCTAGACAACACAGTATTATTAGTCCATACCTGCATTGCACATTAAAACTGTATTACATTTTTTAACTGGTTTATGACGTGTCATTATAGAAAAAAGAACAAAGCATGAATTAATGTCAAGAATTAGATTGGTAATAGATTGTTATTATCTTGTTGAATTAAAAATCTGTTCATACATTTCTCTATTTTATTTATTTATTTTTCTCCGCCAGTCCTTAAATACATATTAATACCTGTTAAAACAAAACAACTATTACAGTCTAAACTTGTTTGGATGCAGCCGATACTCAATTGAAATGAAAAGTAGAACTGGGAATCTTTTTTCCCCCTTTTGAATTGAGTGTGTGGAGCCGCAGGGTCCCTGGTAGAGACCAGTATACGAGACAGGAATATAAATAGAAATAAAACACAACACATTCTAAGTACATATCCATGCAAAATCCGCCCACAAAAATAAAGAAAAACATGGCTCCACACCAGAAAAAAAAAACTGTATGGTAAAAAAAATATTATGTTAAACTCTAAAATAATAATATGCACTCTACTTTGTATAACGGTAAAGGTTAACGATATATATGTATAAAAAAAACAACTATCCGTTTCAGCTCAACTCGCACAATTACAAAAAATCACCATGACAACTCCGAGGCTGGCAATTTTTGCTATTCAATCCTTCTGCTAATTCTTAATAATGACAGAATTTAACCACTTTGGTGCTGGCCCCTTCAGTGTGTTTGCAAAATAATTCATCATGAATTAATTACTGTTTTAAGTTCTACAACAGAATTCTAATGATATCAAATGCACGGGACCAACATACAAATTCTGAGGATACTTACACTGGACTTTACAGTAAATGGTATTTAAAACTTAAGGTGGTATGGTAACCCATTCAGATTAATTATGTAGAAGTCTTAATGCACGGAATATAGGCGTTCACATTGCTGGATAACGAAGATGGTTCGATTTTACAGCAAGCGTTTCTTTAGAAATACATTTATCAACTTAGACCGTCACAATATAATGAAAACGACTAAACAGAAAAAGCTAACATTTTTCTGACTAGTAGAACAGCCTATAGTCACATAAAAAAGCTTTAGCTGAACACTTGAATTTGAATCCTTCAACATTTCGTGCAAAAAAGTGCTTTAAAAGTGTCTCAATGGTCTGAACTGCATTGTGAACCTTTAGCCAACAGGTCTTGGTATACATGTTGAACATGTATTTAATACCAAGAAATGCAAATCCCAACTAATTCTGCAAGCACTTTCTGTTAACATGTTTTCCAGCCGCGAGTTTTGCATATTCATCTCATTTTCTGAAGAAACAGTTTCAAGAAAGCTGCTACATTTTCAGAAACGCAGGCTATTTTCCCTTTCACGCGACTACACTAATGTGCCAAAGGAGGAAAATGACACACATGAATACTTTTGGAATCAAGTTAATTCACTGAATCGGATTGCAGCCATGTTTATTCAATAAACGACTACAGAAGCCGGTCTGAAACACAGCCGGTTTCAAAGATTTTCACAGTTATGTTAAATTTAAGTAAGTATTAATTAGGCTGCCATACAGAAAAAAAAAAACATATCCACCGATAAACCCCTGTCATGCAACCAGAAATCCTACCGTAACAGTAATGTAACTAAATAACCGCAGCATCTAATTTTTCAATCCTAAATGCTATAGGCTATTCACTATTGCCCCGTAACCACTTCTGAATCTGTATCAGCACCGCAGCGTAAAAAGTGCATGTCTTGTTAATGGCTTTAAATCATTTTTTTAATGATAAATATTGTGTTCTCTTCATATTTTGGGTCCCTCTATTGTCTTTAGATCTTATCTCTACATAGTAAGTAAAAGATGACGGTAGATCTTGGAGATTAAAATAATGTACTGTCGGTATATGGTGAAAATATATTTCCAGTGCATTTTTAACTGAATTCAGATGGATTCACGTTAAAGTATTTTTTCAGGTACTAGTTGCATAAAATGATCTGCATTTTCTAAATACTTACTTGTTAATACAAAACAGCTAATACATTCTATTTTCAAAACCTAAACTTTTTTTCCCACCAAACAAATAAAAGGTTAATAACCAGGTGTTTTGTCCACTTGATATGTCATTACATTTCGTTGTGCTTCACGTCATATAACCGTGGGATTTAGAAAAACCATAACGGCCACTAATTTGACCCTTCAACTAGATTAAAAAAACAACAACAACAAAAAAAAACCTAATAAGAAAAATCTTCCCCAATTTCACTCACCTGCTTTGAAGAACTATCAGATTCCACATTTGCCTGCTGAATAAAAAGCCACTTACAGTTGATCAAAAAAAACCTTGTCTTTTCAATATTTTCCGAAATTGATTCTTCTTTTCCTTTTTACCGTGTGCTTCTCAGTAACGTTTACCACCTTTTCTCCCGTTGCATCCAAATGTGGTTTTACCCTTTTTTCGATCCAGGTTCAATGCTCCGTATTGATGCTCCACAATCTTGCCCATCCGTGAGATTTCAGCCTGTCTGTGTCCGCGCTGCGCGGTCCTGGTGCAAAAAGATGTGCGCGCATGGAGATGCGCGTTCCTTAGTAACTGGGGGCACACGCTTTCAGGGTCACGCTGTTTAACTGTTTAGGAACCGGTAGCTGAAAAAGTAACTAATTCAATGTGCTATTCTGTTTTGTTATTGATACTTTTTCCAAATTTCACTGAAATACAATGTACAGATATCCATTGAAACCTGCCTTTCCACTAAGTTTTTTCTCTACATTATGTATTATTATTATTTGCTATTATGTATTTTTAATCATTTTGGCAATGGAACAGAGATAGAAGATGGAATTGGCTTTATAGAATGTTGTGAATCAACTTAATTTGTACGAGACACAACTGAACAAAATGTGTCATTTTTAATATCTGTATTTAATTTAAAAAAATTGTTACTTTGACTTATAAACTTTCACCACACATTCAGTTTGGTAACCTTTAAAAGTGTGTTTGGCCTTTTTCCCTTCACACACACACACACACACACACACACACACACACACACACACACACACACACACACACACACACACACACACACACACACACACTAAATATGGACTGGAGAAGAGGGCTATAATGGAAAATGATTGCCCTGAGGTAAGACTATTGTTACTGATAGAGGGCATTGCACCCTGGAGGTAACAATAGTCTTCCCGAGAGGCATTTAATTTTCAACTATGAGCTGAGTCTGCAGAACATATTTAATATATGAATCATTCAAGAAAATAAGTGAAGCAAGGCTGGATAGTAAATATGACTATATATTTTGTTTAAATATAGCTGATACAGCATAAATAAATAAATAACATAAATAAATAACAGAACATTTTTTTGAAGTTCATACTGAATAGTTATCAAAGTTATTTTTTTTGGCGTCCAGCTCTCCGTCTGGCTTGCTGACTGCTGCATAATCCAGTTTATATCCCGGCCGTCATATTTGTTTACATCGTCGAGTTGAATTTCAGAAAGTCAGAAAACAGTGACAGTGACGTTTAATCACAATTTTAGCATTTGGAGCATGTTTCTTTTGTAGTATGTTTTGTAATTAATTGTCTGTTAAGTCACAGAATCACTATTCAGCAGGGTTTTTTCACATTCAGCCATTTTCTCTTGTTGTAGGTAGTGCAGGGGAGAAGGGCGTTCCTTTGAAAAGGTGCTGGACTGACAGTGATGTGAACCAATCACATAACAGAGGGAGACTGTTGCCCGGTGGTGTAAGAATGTTAGGGCAATAGTACAATCTATTTTTGCTCCTATGATGAGGTCTTAACCAATCACAGGCCAGAATTCATATATTCATATAATCAGTTTGTATTTAAAGAAGCATCACAATCCTCCAGTTCTAAGAAATCATGTTATAAATCTTAAATATAATGCTCAAACCTTATGCTTACTTGTCCTACAATTATTTCTGGATGAGTAATCAGTTCTATAACTATTTATAATTTGATCTAAATGTCGGCAATCATTGCTGTTTAAAACTTTTAAAGAAGGGGTCTTTGTGAAAGCCACCTTCCATACCAATGTGAGTCTCTAGATTATTTTTGTCTCTAGAAGTAAGTGTGTTCTGTCCCTTTCTGATATGAAACAGTGGCAATATTTAGATCAATGAATAGCCCCCACTGAAGCCTACTTAGATGCATTATCAGTATTATAAAAAATGGGCTACGTTATTAAGATATTGCAAAGCAAAACAAGCAAATGAAACAAAGTATGGTCTGGGGCAATTCCCATTAAACAGCATCTGTTTTCATATCCCAAAAGTGAAACGGGCAAATTAGGAATCCAAATTGTACAGTAATTTATGAAGGGAACAGCATGGAAATACAAATAAAGGATGTATTTTTTTCTATTAAAAAAGGAATTGTCTGTCATCAAAGTCCCCATTGTGTCTATTCATTTACTTTGCAGAAAACTAGGTAGCTCATAATAATGTCAAGAGGTTTGACATAGTCCAGCCTCTTAACAGAAACAGAAATAACTAATTAGCTGCTTCTCCCCGCTATCAGTCAAGGGACCAGAAGAGAAGGAAATAAATTGTACAAGTAAATGTCAAGTGCCACTGTTTTTGAAAATGTGAATGCATATGTACGGTCTCTTTAAAATATTTCATTTAATCATTTTGTAGTCCCTTTCCAGGTCATAGCCGATATTTACCATAATCTTGTTTAACAGTAGTTTTTAATGCACGGTATGTCATAAAAATTTTTTTTAAAAAAACAGACAACAGAAGAGACGCAATCTTTCTCCCTGCATGCCACCCTGTCGCTCTGCAGCACCAGGGGGTTATTAAAACAAACTCATCTCCTGGGGTCATGGTGACTTTGTCTTTCATTTCAAACCCATTTGAATTCATGCCATCCTGACCCAAGCTGAACTTGCCCCATATTCACAATGTGCCAGAATGGTTTTTAATCTGTTCAGCTGCATTGGCGCTGGCATGCAAATGTTGAATATGTCAAGACATTTAAAGAATAAAGAGCTTCAGATGCTGATGTAATGGGAAGGGTTTAGTCATTTCCATTATTTTTAATAGTGTTTGCAATCATTCTAAATGGCTCTGAGTTTGGTTGCTCCAAAGCTGAGATGTAATGATGTTGCTCTCTACTATACTGAGATCAGTTCTCTGTTGGATGTTGAGGCTGCAGTAGCCCTGCTGTAGACTGTAGAAGTTAGCAAGTGTTAGATGTGAAGTGAGATGTGTACTCCGACTTAGCACCAAAAAAACTAAAGTAAGAAATTGCCAACAAAATATTCTTTATTATTTATTGCATAGTGTATTGTATAATTTGTTCATCTGCTCACCATTTTGATTTTGTGTGAATTTCTATAGTACAAAGCAGGGGAAACTAAGTGTCTCATATGGCAGAGGAAAGATTGGATAGTGTACAGCCAGCGGTTTTTATGCACCTCAGTGAAATCACTGTGTTGCCATCTTGATACTCCCGGAGAATCAGACAGCCAGTTTGTGTTGCATTATGAATAATGATCAGCAACTACCATATCATTTGGAAAACATAGCACTACGCATATGTCACTGTTTACTCTTAAATAAATACAATATGTGCAAATGCTTGAACAGCCGTTTATTAGATTTATCGTTCAATGTAAAGATAAATGTATCTCAGTAAACAGGGTCACTTTTCAAACTTTCTCTCGCTGATATAAGGGCTGCTATCTACATCATATATAGATTGATTGATGCCAGACAGTCCCCTATCACAATCCTAGCATAACACATGCTGGCTGTCTGACTTGGGAATAACAAGATGGAGCAGCAAAAGATTCAGTAAGCTGGATAGAATCAGCCTCCAGTCAATCACCCCGCCACCAGAGCTCAGTGACAGAGAGGAATTGTTCTTCTTTTTCATTTTATCAGGTCCTGTTCATACAGTTCTAACTTATTCTTTGTTTAAATACAGGTAGTGGACAAAAAATGGAAACACTTGGGTAAATGAGGGACACCAAGTATATTGAAAGCAAGGGCTTCCACACAGGTGTGGCTCATGCGTTAATTAAGCAAATAACATCCCAGCATGCTTAGGGTCATGTATAAAAATGCTGGACAGGCCTGGTTGCCTATAATTATGGCTAGCATGGCTGCAAGAGGAGACCTCAGTGACCTTGAAAGTTGGGGCACGTTTGGCAGGAGCTTCAGTGACCAAGACATCTCAACTTGCTGATGTTTCACGAGCAACAGTGTCTAAGATGATGTCGGCATGGAAATCCGAGGGAAAGACATCATCAGGAAAGGGCAACAGTGGGCGGAAGTGCATACTCCAGGATCGTGATATCCGTGCATTAATTCGAAGTGCAAGGCAAAACAGACGAGCAACTGCAGTGACTGCAAATTTCAACCTGGGGTGCAAGCAGCCAGTTTCATCAAAAACGGTCTGCCGAGAACTCCACAGAGCGGGATACCATAGTGGCCCAACGCCCTATTAAGTGACTTTATATTGGTGTTTCCATTTTTTTGTCCACTACCTGTACCTTATTTTTCTTCTTAATTTAGAGCGTTGTATTTGTTATATTTACCCACATTTTTTGAATGTCACCTCACCAATGTAACCCATATCTTGGCCCAGAAGAAGTAAAGACAGGTTCTTCATTCCTGAGGTATAGCTAATCATCTTTTTTCACAGCGGAAACAAAGCAGTGTTTTTACCAAGCAACTAAACCCTGGAGGACAGTTTGACTTGTCTGTCTGGCCTTGTCTGGGGTTGGACAGTAGGGGCCACTGTGGTTGGGGGGAAACAAATTAGCCCCAGGCAAATTCCTGTCCCTGACCCCTGGCCAAGTTTCACAACTCTACAGGACCAAGATTTGAACCAGCAAGCTCCTGATGCACGACTCACCCAGCACAAAGTGCCTTTTACCAGTTGAAGCCTGTTTTAAAGAATATGCTTTGCTCTTCATCAGTTTTCAAAGGAACTGTTTTTAAATAAAGTATGAGTAAAAGAGTGTAAAGCTGATACAATAATTCCACAAGGATAATAAAATGAATTGCATTCAACTGATATTGTTTTTTGTTAGTAATTTTAAAAATTCATTGGTTAACATTTTGTTAACCAATTAATGGAATCTACAGTCTAATTGAATATACTAAACTATAATTAAAAGAAAAACATGTTTTAAAACACAGAAGTGGATTGACTGAAACAGCTCTATTATCCTTCTATTTTAGAGCATAATTCTGTTCTAAAAGTTCCTATTTCTCTGAATGTTTTGAGGATGGACTGCCATCACAATTCCATATAATGCGGGACTTATGAGATATGTATTATAATATATTTAAATATTGCTCATGAGTTGAATTAACTGATAAAAAAAGAAAATGACTAAGACCCTCTCTTCCACATCTATCTGTTTTGGGTTTTACATTCTGGGGTCTAAAAAAATATATATATTTGGTAGCAACTGAGTGCCATTTCACAAATTGGTAGTACTTTGAATTCGTGAATGGCAATTAAGAACTTCTTTATTTTATTTTATTTTCATTCTCATGTACTCCTGTTTAATCATGTGGACATTTACAAAATAATAAAGGTTCATTATCACAACAGTATCAGAGCTAGACATATAAAAACAACACCAATGAACACAAACTTGCATAACGGTTGTAAACTTATTCTATTTTCTACCTTAATATCAAATAAGACAACACATACAGAACCTATCATTTATCAAAAGGGAAAGAATGCGTAATTCAAACCTTTAAAATTCATCAAACTGTCACAGTAAATATCTTTCCATGCTGTTCACTGTCCACCCATTTATGATTTTTGTAAATAATCTAATTGATGTTGGGAATAGGTTTAGTAATGGCTTGATATGATTATATTATGTGCAGCTGGTCAAATGATTAGCCTAAGGAAAGCATCAGTAGAAATTATTTACCAGAAAAAGACAATAATGGAAGCCAGCTGCATTTCCTTTAAAAATTTGGCAAACTAAATAAAGTATTAACAGATTGTAAAATAATAATAATAATAATTTTTAAAAAAAAACTATTTCTGCTGATGGCAGTTTGTTTTAGCTCAAGCTGTCTTGCTGCTTTAAGATGGCACACACACATCTATCAGAATAAAAGGAAAGTGACAGATCGGGATGCTAACATTTTGTTATGATCTTATAAAGCATTTATGGTCTTGTCCCCCAACAAACACTTTTGACAAGTTTTGTTTGTTCATTTTTGGATAAAAAAATTGAAACTCCAGCCATAATGCTGGTAATAGGGTCCAGGTCCATCTTGGCCAACCAGCTCAGCACTAAATCAAGATGTTTTTTTTTCATCTTGAGTGATACGGGACCATTCAGCAATGATGACCTCCTCTAATTCATTCATTCAGTCATTCTCAATGTCCAATCTGTTTCTACCCCTGTGTATTAACCTCTGAATCTTTCAAGAAACAAATGAAAAATGCTTTATTTAAAGTCAACCTTTATAAAGTTACAAAACACTGTATAGACGTGTCCTTCAGGATCATTTTGAAACCCAAAAAAATTACATAGACGTATTCCTAACATTTTTGTCAAGTGTGTTACCATAGCATTACTTTTTACTGAAAACTGAATAGATCATTAATAAACTGGTTAATGGGTACAAGTTATAGACTTGCACTTGAAATGCTGAATTTAGAATATAACAGTACATTTGCTTTATAACAAATGTTATGAAAGCATGTTATGAATACTGATATGCCTGCAATGTCAGTTTTCAAAGTGATTATGAAGGATTCTGTATGTTTTATACCGTGTTGTGTAGCTTATAAAGGTGTCACCTTCATAATCTTGATCTAAACCAAGATTATGAAAATCTAACATCTGTCAATTTATTTCAGTTTATCAAGTGTATTTCTGTCTGTAAACATATGTAACATGCTGTGAAGGATCATATTAATGATTTAAACAAGAGCAGTACTTGGATCTGCCATGTTTAGATTAAATTAGTTAAAAAAAACTTAGTTCATTATTACAAATATACTACAACTTTTAAAAGTGTTTCTATTATTTATTTATTTACCTTTGTCTAAAATAATAATTGTAGACCACCAAAAATTAAGTTTTTGAGAGCAGGACTCGAGCATCTGTTTGAGGCGTTTAATCAGTAACCACCATTCAGGATGGTTGAGCGGTCTAAGGCGCTGCATTCACATCGCAGGTCCCTGGGAAACGTGGGTTTGAATCCCACTTCTGACAGTTATTTTAGGGCAGCAGTGTTGAGTAGTGGTTAGGGACTCTTGACCGGAGGGTTGTGGGTTCAATCCCTGGTGGGGGGGACACTGCTGCTGTACCCTTGAGCAAGGTACTTTACCTAGATTGCTCCAGTAAAAAACCCAACTGTTTAAATGGGTAATTGTATGTAAAAATTTGTAAAAAAAACCATAATGTAATTGAATGTAAAAATAATGTGATATTGTGTAACAATTGTAAGTTGCCCTGGATAAGGGCGTCTGCTAAGAAATAAATAATAATAATAGTAAGCAGTGGATTCAGAACAGGTGTCATTAATTAGCATCATCTTTTGAGCTATGCTTTATTTGCTGTTCCATTATTAAGTAGAAACAGAACGGCTGAACTCCATAGAAAACAAGGGGAGAAAACAACAACATCAGGTGATCCACATTAAACTTACAACTGGAAAAGTGCAACCGGAGGAGCGTCAAGGTGGTCAAATAATAAACTGGTTTTGCGGTGGAAGAGCGTAGAATAGATGTTGTCAATTTTGTTCCGATAGAAAGAGGAGAAATCATGAATCATAAAATATCACAAACTACAAATTAGAAAAAATTGAATAGACCCTATAGGGGCCTTATTTTCAGTGTTTACTCCAGTCTTTACTAAACTCCTATTCTTTTTTAACTGTAATGCCAAAATGTAATGTTCATCAATATTATTTGTTGAAGATATAGTCGGCCATCGAAAAAAAAACATGGTCACAAATCTGTTATTTGATGTAAGGTCCGTATTAGCATAAGAAAGGGCAGAATTTCGACCACAATGAATTCCCGCTGCAGCAGAGGTGCAGGAGAGGACAGTGGTGGGAATGCCACCAAGCAACGGTGAGGAGGAAAACAGGTATGCTTAAATAAGCTCAGGTAGATTCTGATTGGCCTGTCTGAAATTACATTTCCATTTTAATTTCCACAACTCAGACAACCGCTACCCAAGTTTGCTTATCTCTTAACAACCAGAATATGTTTTGTAATTCAGTAAAGAAGGAAAAGATCAAAGATACATGTTTCTGTGCTTCAATCCAATGCTGTAGATTTTAATCACTGCATCTGAATCCAAGGATTATCCATGATTTACATCCCTACCTTCTGCTTCCTGCTTGTTTCCTCTCGAACAAAATGCACCTCCACACAGGGCACTAGCTCGATTATAAACCGGATTAAAATGTCATGATATTATACCTGGCATTGTACTCTTTTCATTGCTCACCCTAATCCTGAACATCCTAAATGAATTATCCAACAAGATTATTATCTTGCAAAAGGAAATTCAATCCTGTACAGTATATGAAGCATCCTTCCTTTTGCATTGGCTTCAAAATAGGGCCCAGTTTCCAATGTGTAGATTTCAGTCGAAATTCTTTATAGTGGCGTTGGTGTTTGAGGTTATTTGCATGATGGTTTTTTTTGTATTTATCAAAAGGAAACTTTCTCTTAATTCAATGCTTTAAAATACATATTAGCTTTATGAACATTTTACTTGGTCCTACATTCTTATTTTAAAAGTGACAACTTGTATCTGGACTTAACTTTGCAGTGTAATACCGTATACAGTCACCCACTTAACATAATTCTAGCAAACAAAATCATATAAAAGATCTTATCTGATTTGCACTTCCATTAGCCAAATAGATCTGAAATGTGCAGTTTTGATAGAAACATTGCATCTGGTACTAATCTTTCAGTTTCTATGCCTTATTCTCAGGTTATCTGTTTGCTCTTGTACTCCCTTGGTCATTTCCTCTTGGCAGTGTTCTGTGTCAAAGCATGTAACTGGCTGAATGTAGGTTTGTCAATAGGGGAAGCAGCTGGTTGGTTTATGAAAGTAAAGAATGACCAATGAAATGGCCAAGCAAGTGAAACACTAGCTGAAGTATGGTGTGCAAACAGAGACTTCTTCAACCAAATCTAGTACCATACATGTCCTGAAATAAAAATACACTTTTACTATAACATGATTTCTTTCAAAACAGGACATTTGAGACTTATATAACACATGTACGTGCACAACCTGTTGCCGTTTTTTAATTATATTGTGAGCTACAAGCAATTTAAGGGGACAATTACACAATTTAAAGTACACTTAACCAGAGACCCTTTGCCAGATTAGCTACAGACAAAAAATTTCACCACCAGTGAAGTTATCATAGGTGACTCATCTGCTTTTCCATATTAGTTCTTTACACTTCTAAAACTGATGATCCAGTCCTCCCCCACACACATTAGTGCTCATGCTCTTCTGTGCTAGCAAGGAGATATATTGAAGCCAGTAATCACAGTATGCAGCAACATATTATTACTAGCAGTCTTATTAGTATAAACCTTTTTTCTATTTTTCCATAACCAACAGGGCAACAACCTTATGTTGGAATTCAATTCAGTCGAGGTGAAGAGGATGAAACATATGACCACTGTTGCAAAACTACAACTCCTCCAGATTTGCTAAAAAAAACCCTACCTAGCAGCCTAGCCCCAAGGTGTATCATATGCTATTTGACACAAGCTTCTTCCAAAAAAAAGTGAATCTTAAAGGGATACTTATACATTAACATTTTCATCTTTTACATGTTTAATATCCTATTATATACATTCTCCGTCATTATTTAATAAGGGTGTCTGCTAAGAAATAAATAATAATAATAATAATACTAATAATAATAATAATAATAATAATAATAATAATAATAATAATAATAATAATAATAATAATAATAATAATAATGCTTACTGACTAGCATAAAGCAAACACACACACAATCACATTATATAAAGATTAATTTTCCAACATGTACATTGTTGTGAAATAAACTGCATAGTCTTGCTCTCTAACTAATCATTTTTATTGCCAGTGATTCTGGGAGATTAAACAGATCCCATACAGCCACCAAGGGTGTCCGATTCTGAGGTCTGCGCGCAGTGATGATGTCGGTGGTAAAATGCTCCCTTGAAATTCATGCATCTTTTGTCATTCACGTTGAAGGTCATTAAAGCTATTTTCAAAAGATTAAAGCTTTTACTGTAGAAGTACATTCTCTTCAGTATGCAGCCAATGAATACAAGTGAATACGATTAGGAGAAGCTAACTAGAAAAAAGGAGGCATTTCTATTTAATGATCCACTCTTCTAACTTATACTATGTTTAAACCACTACAGAGGCATTAGATGTACTAGATTTGTTTTAGAAATGTTATGCTATGCTAACTTGTACAGGTATTTGTGTGGGAAGAGCTTATCACCGGGTATTTACAAAAGTGAAGGATGCACAGTTGGTGTTCTCCTTTTTCAACCAACCCCTAACATTGCAACAACGCTACAAGACATGCTGTAGATAATTAAATTAGACGAAACAGTTGCTTTGGTCACATTTCAAACAAACATCCACACATGTTTTAGGAACAAAAGGAAAATATTGCTGCTCACTTAAATGGAGCATTCTGGGTTTCTCTCACCCTGTTAAATAAGTTTGTGAGCAACGTGAGTACTTAATGGCCCAACATGCCTGAACCTGCAGAATTGCAGTCAGCATATGTGGCTAGCTATAACGAGGAAAGGCAAACACCCATTTCAGAGATTTTATTTGTGATTCCAAACAGTTGTACCTTTTTAATTTATCTTAGGAAAGCTCCAGTGAGACGCTCCCTTTAACAATAACAACTTGAATCATGTATTACGGTATATGTCGGTATCTGTGGCTACCGGTATTAGAATCTGCACTGTGCCTTGCTAAAGATAGCGATATGATCTATTTACACAGAACAGGCTTCCTTGAAAATGAATAAGAACCAAGTTTGTAACTAACTCAATGGTATAACAGGATGACATTATATCCATATTGGATCATTGCTTCTATTCCTATCAGAAGAATGTTAAAAATAGAGCATTGGCCAAAAGGCATCTCGCAATCCTTGCATGACTTTTTTATGCTTACATGTGGGTCAAAGGCCTTCAATGAACATGAGTTTATGAAGCACAGTGCATGATTGACAGTTCAGTGAAGGCATAAGTTCATAACCTACCTCTGTAAAGCGCTTTGTGATGGTGGTCCAACATGAAAGCTGCTCTATAAAACTATAGATATTATATTATTATTATTATACTGTTTCTTTAAGCTGCACAGTCCTTCCACAACCAAAAGTGAGCTAAAATGATCCGTTTGACTACTGTTATGGCCTGAATATCGGATTGTAAAGTATGTTATAGGATAGATGTAGACCCAGTGACTATATTAAAGTTACCAGAGTGGCAAGATAAAGCGGCTGATGGGATTTATTTTCCTATTCACAAGAATAATATATGGACTGAATTGCCCAAATAAGTGTAGCCAGTCCCTGAATTCTCTCTTATAAAAAGTTCCCCATGGTAAATGTAAACTGCAAATTTTCAAGCCAAGGCTTCACACTGCTTATATTTTAAAAGGCTTCTACCATATGCCCCTCCCTAACTCACATACAACATGGCTGGTCTTATGAGAAACTTGAATTGTAATAGCCATTGCAGCTTTATACCGATACACACATAATTGCATATTTCATCTTCCAATACCATATCAAATTCTCTATTCCACGATTTATTTTTTAACTCTTTATGAAGGTAGGTACGGACACACAACTCCACATCATGCTTTAGAGGTTACCAATTAACTAATTCATGGAATACAACCTGAAAATAGATGCTATTTGTTCAATTAATACAGTAATTAAGGGTATGACTGTAACATATATCTGGGCTAGAAAGGCACTCGCTGTGCACCACTGGGATACACAAGAGAAAAATTGCAATATGGATTTTATCCTGTGCATATTTTTAAATGTAACATTGCTAAGCAATAATGCTGTCTATCTAGCCATCAAAAAAGCGAAGAAACAGAAATACGCTTTAATGTAGAAATACAATACAATACAGATTTTCTTTTCTTGTAATTGAATGCCATCTAACCATGGCAAAGGAGTTAAAAATATACACAAAGCATAAAGAGAGTTGGACAATAACAAGACCACAGACTAATTAATACAATCTTTTTTTTTCCTTGGTTTCTCATTGACAGTCAATTGAGTTAAGGTGACGATTGAGGCAAGATTAAGGGGAATTCAAAATGACTTTATAATATCTAATAACAATATCATTATTGCCTGCAGCAATTTAAAGCATTATTAAAAGTTACCACCTGCTGAGTTTATCGATTTCTGGTGAAGAAAAGTGAAAGAAAATATTCTGGAGCACTGCACAGGTCAGATGAGGACCAAGATGCTTTTTTTTTTAAAACCATGTCTTAACAAATATTTAAACTGCCTATTGAAATTCAATAGGATTTTATCATTTCAAACATTGTACTGCTTTGTGTGTGGACAAAGGAATGTTTCACCTGTGATTTATTTAAACTCAACAACTATATCAAATGAAATATTACAGAATGATTCAGTGCAGTCAGCAAATTAGCTTCCAGCTTCAGCAGGCGTCTAGCAGACAGCAGATTGCTGTAATGCCAGTGTATCAGCTGTCATTCAAAATCAATCTGCATACGATTTGTCCAGTTTCGTAAGACTGTCAGTGCCCACTGCCAGCTCACTAAACTATCTCTTGTTGTAGAATACATCAAATAAAGCAAATCCAAATAAAAGTTTCTTGTTTTGCAATATAAATGTTGTTCTTTCGGTAACACTTTACAGTAAATGTCTAATTACTGTGTAGTTACATAGTAGTTACATAGTAACCCATAATTTGATTCAAAGTAGCTGCACTGTAGGTGTGGTGCATGTTTTCATTTTACTGTATTTTACTGAGGTAGAGAGTTGAGTTAATCCTTCCTCTTCCAGAAGAACACTTCTGCTCTACCGACTGTCAGCCTCTAAAAGCAAAAGAGAAGATGCGTTCAAAATAGTGTGACATCAGTGGTCATGGTGTTGGTTACACACAGCTATTTCGCTCTGCTCTATCTCTCTAAGCATTTCTCTGTCTTACATCCAATAGAGCTTCTGGGCTCTATTTAAAGCAAGAGTAAATCTGGTTTAATTAATGTTTTTAATCACCTCAAACAAATTGAATTCAAGCAGAACGTCAAACATTTTAAAAAAATCTACGATTTGGGAAAAAATGGCAAATTGCGAATATGTATGAATGAGTTATTACCAGTAATAAAAACGCTACATTATCTGATAATTAAAAGTTTAAAGTGTTTTTTTGTGTGTTTTGTAAATAAAACACTAAAATTGAGTTTGCCCAGCTACAATATAGATAACAAAGCAATAGGGTTAAAAAACTGTTAACACAGGGTTTTATTTATTGTTACAATCTGATTTATATTGAACTTTTATGTTTATGTTGATTCTAATAACAAAAAAAAAAATCTAAATTTTTCATGCACCAAACAGGAGCCTATCATCACTGGCTATAACCCAACTAAACTAAACTAAACTAAATTAGTCCACAACTTTTTTTTATTAAGACTTTCAGTAAGATTTTTAATGATGTGTTTATATGTCTTTATATAAGAACATAAAAAAGTTTACAAACGAGAGGAGGCCATTCAGCCCATCTTGCTCGTTTGGTTGTTAGTAGCTTATTGATCCCAGAATCTCATCAAGCAGCTTCTTGAAGGGTGTCAGGAAAAGTAAAAATGTGCTTCAAATCATTATTCTTGTCATTCTTTTAATTTATCCTAGACTGTGTGTAAACCCATTTCCAATCCCAGTTTGTGGAATTTGACAATATTAATGCGGTGGTTAAAGAAAAGGGCTTGTAACCAGGAGGTCCCCGGTTCAAATCCTACCTCAGCCACTGACTCATTGTATGTCCCTGAGCAAGTCACTTAACCTCCTTGTGCTCAGTCTTTCGGGTGAGACGTAGTTGTAAGTGACTCTGCAGCTGATGCATAGTTCACATACCCTAGTCTCTGTAAGTCGCCTTGGATAAAGGTGTCTACTAAATAAACAATAATAAATAATAATTATTTTTAGAATTGGTTCTTCAAGTTTCCACTTTTCAACAACATGCAATATTCCTTTATGGAAAGGGAAACCAAACCTTGGTTTCAGCAGCCACTCCCTGTTACACGATTAGCTCCAGTTTTATCATACCAACATATTCTAAAACATCTTATGGGTTAATAACATTCAACTGCTTGTACTTATCACAAGTGAAAAGTAACACCAAGCTTGATACCAAGTTGAATGTATTTACAGCCTGTCTTTCAGGTTAATTTCCACTTTACTCCTTGCGATTCCCAGGGTGGAAGAAATAGAGAGATAAAGCTATCTCCCACATATAAGGTTTCCATCTGTTCATTATTAAACCCCAGACAGAAAAGTAATTATATTGAGTTAATTGTAGACACATCAAAGTGAACAATTGCCAATGGGTAAGTGATAAAATTTAAACCTAAAAGTCATCCTCTTCAGGAGAGAGACTGACAAATACTATAAAAAGAAAAAACTCTTCTGATTCCGAAATTTCTTGAATTTTTAATTCAAACTGGATTTCAAAGTAATGCCAAAGTGATTATTTCATCATCCAAGAGTCAGTGATGCGAATTATCCTGAATTAATTTTAAATACATATATTTATAAATGAAACTGATATTCAAGAAGGACCCTCTCTTTTCTTATCAAATGATCTGCAATTACAATGCACTGAAAGTGAATTGGCGAAAAATTATTCTGTACTAAGATCTAATATTAGCACAATGGCAAATGCTAATATTTCTATTTAGGTTTCTGTCGTAGAACTCTGTTTAGTTTTCACCAACGCAGGTGGAAATCCCTGATGGGCTGATCTCATTCAGACACGTCTCTGGGGTATATTTTAATAATCTAAACAGTGCTAGATCTTAATAGAGCTTTGTTTCACTGTGACTTTATTGTAGTAATGTTAATAAGTGGGTCAATAAAACAGCTGGGGGGAGTGGGGTGTGGGACACACACACCAAATGGTATAATACAGAGTTAAACATCATGAAAAAGACACCGCTGTGTTACTTGCTCACATCCATTGCTGGGTGGCTCATACTTCCCAGAAATTTACGCAGTTTATGTATTCTTCCAATCTAAAATCGCAGGGTAATGGTTTTTGCAATTACTAAGCGATCACCATACAGGGATCATGTGCCTTTTCAAACAATGCAGCAAATTCAATTCCAACACATTAAACTTAACATAGGTACTTATTATGAGACACTGTTCCATATTCTGAGGATGTGGGTTACCACATAGGACATTAATTTGTTATTTTACCCTTACCAGTCATGACTGTCACCATTGAAGATTTTCTTTGTGGCAAAAAGAAGAAAACATGCCCCACCCAGTTGTCCTGCATTTATTCAACTGCAAATACTTGGAGGGTAGTGTATAAATATCTTAGATTGGTGTCAACTGAAAACAGGAGATTACTCTGCCTGTATAAAATGCTTACAAATGTACTTTAAATAGGGAACCTGCTTAGCTAATTGACTTAGTTAAATCATAAATCACTGCAACTCATTAAGGTTGTATAATGAAGTCAATTTCATTATCCCCGGAGGAAAGAGGTAAATATGGACACAGGCCTTTGCTGCAGGGTTCTGCAATTATTGACTAAAATCCCTGCCAATCCAAAAACATCTGAATAATGTATCATTTGATGAACTTGATAATTGCAATCGACAAGTCCTGATGCTGACATATATATATAAAATGAAGAAAAGTACATCTCACTATTTTAGAACCGCAAAGAACATCATCAGTCTACCTAGCTATTTCTACCATGCTATCTGAAGAAGGCGCAAGTTGAAACATTGCAGCTAATTATTAAAATACTGAGTTTTCAGTTTATCAAGTACTTTTCATCTTTAGTAAGTATTCCTAGTGACTGATCGATCTTGCTGGGTCTTGATTCTTCTTGGATTACAGAGCTGTTTGCTGTTTTTGAATTCTTTCTCTGTCAATGGAAAGTGACGTAATAAACAACCCATTGAATAACTGTTAAAGTGAGACTGTCAGTATAAAAAGAAGGGGAGACTGATTTAAGTATTCAGTTTCCTATGGTTTCAACCCGTTCTGGAGAATTCTGGGGAAAATATGGTCAGTTTTGAATGTGAATAATGAAATAGTCATTTAAAACAGAGAATTGGCTTAGACTTATTTTTAATCACCTCAGTGTGCAAAAAAACAAGACTCCCTCAGCACATATATAACTACAAAGCAGAAGAAATGGATCAATAATATATAAATATTGCAAGTACTGGACACTGGCCAGCAGCCAACAAAAAGAACAAAATGTACCTGCTCACAAATGAATCTAGAACGGTCAGCTCTTTCCCAAGGGAACGACACAGAGGACCTTATTATATGAGATATGTATGTATGTATGTATGTACTGTATGTATGTTTTTTTTTAAGTGTAGTGTTTTAATTCAGTAGCTCAGTTTTGGGGGCTGTCTTTTTAGTCAATGTACCAATCCCTGGAAAGCAACTAAAAAAAGCAACAAAACCTTTTCTCCCAGAAGCATATCTTTCAATCCCTTAGTCACTAATGTTCTGCCACACAAATAATGCACTAAATTTGTAAGCAATTCTTTATCATTTTAATGTCATAATCCAAGTCAATTTTAAGGTGCCTGTTTTGCTGTTAGCCAATCGACAGCCATGTAAACCCCTAACACGCTTTAAGAAAGAGGCAAACCGAGCAGCACCTCATTTAAAATTGAATAGAATGAAATACAAAAAGTCTCAGAGCAACCTTTTGTGGCAAAATACAGAAAGCAGAAACCATTGTGCTGCAACCATAACAGGAATAAGAAACAGAAGAACAAACAGCATGGCTAACAAATCTGCACATAACTTGGTTTCATCTCACAGCATTATATGACCAAGTGGCCATTAACTAGGAGGAATGGACCGATTTCTCTGGCGTTATTACTTAATTGTTACACAACTATTCATAACAATATTGATGCCATTTTGATAAATGGGTTACTTGTAGACTCTCAATATTTCAAGCCTTCTGAAACCTACATAGCTGTGGTATGTTTAAAAAATGTAGCTAATTATGCCCGCTGATATAGCAGCAGGTATAACAGATGGTATAATGAAATAAGCTTTAGTGACTCACATCATTTGAAATGACTGTAAAGAATCCAACCAAAAAGTCTTTTTAAGATGTATTTTATTTGTACTGAAATTAGGTAATTAAACAAATTAGAAAGCCAGTTATTACATTATATATCACATTTAAATTCTTAGAGGAAGATTAGCGATTTGAAAGAATTTCAATAGACTGAACAGAAAGCAGTAGCCATTTTACCCCGTGGTGCTCCGTCCATCCGCTCCTATTTCAGAGTGAAGAACCAGCTCTCGTACTCGACTGATTGAGTATTGAAGAATGTTTATGGAAGAAAATAAAGAAAGGATGTACTGCCTATATTATTTAAAATTAGAAACCATACATTATTTAGTTTTAAGTCTGTATTACTGTTTTAGAAAAATGGCCAGAGAAATTTGGAAGCAGAATTCTGTGTATTATATAGAATAAATCAGAATTGGATTGTATAGATTGTACTGTATAGATTATGGTAATGTTTTTGAGAAGTAAGATGGAAATGTAATTCACACCTAGTGCTGCATCCCCTTAATGCATTTTAAAACATCTCCAGGAATGGCACCCAATTGAATTACAAAAAGTGATGATGATATGTAGATAATCAAATAGAGGTATATTTTATTTATTTATTTATTTATTTAGTATCTTCAGCCACCAATAAATAATAAAGGATCACATAAAGAATGTTTGCTCTAATGGATCCTAGATACTCAGAAAGGCTTTTAGTTTTTATTTTAAAATATTTACCAAGTGAAATGATGCAGCGGTATGTGACAAAGTGATGTTAGAAAGCAAGCAGCTGAAGAGGTCCGAGAGCATGTGAAAACATTCGGAGGCTCAGTGAGGAAGGGGAGTTATTCCATACAGTGGTCAGAGATCTCACCTCAACTAGAACCGCTTGTCTTGAAAATCACAAAACCAGTGGGTTCAAAATGCCTTTGCTCAGGTCCGGTTATATACAGTTATTTAGAAAAAACTAAGCTTATTAAATAAAGTCCTTTGGTCACCCAAAGCAGGGTCCTATAAGCTGAATACCTGAAGTGATTTTAAGAATGAACAGACCTGTAATTTCAGCCCCTCTGCACTGTGATTCAGTAAATGGTAAATTTCCACACAATCACAAGTCCACAGGAGGCTGAAATTACAGCTCCTCACCTCTAGTAGTCATTTTATTAAACCATCTCACTTTAGAAATTCAGATTTTAGAAGCAGACCAGGTGGTTGAAAAGGGGAATTTATGTGTAACAATGAGTTGAAAGTAACCCTGCTGAATTGCTTGAAGTTTACTATATAAAAAATAATTAAGAACAAAAATTACAGAGAGCTTTTAGAACGAAAACTTACTCACACAAGAAATACTCACACAAACAGCACTGTTACAGACAATACCATCATTAAAATGATACGCATCGTGACTTAGTACGTGGTAAGGTTTTCTCAGTATGCTCATTTTGCAGAAGTATTGTATAAAGTTGAAAAAAAAGACATATTGCATTCTTCTTTGTAAGTTTACAAACCTAATGTAACAAACCACTTGGGAATTGATCATACCGTGTTTTATATTGAAAAGTAGCTGCATATCTTTATACATAAAGTACATTGAATTCAAAAACAGCAAAGAGCTCTATAGCCAAGGAGAATCAGGATCTAACAGGATACTCATCAAATCACTAGAAATACTTAATGAAGAAAAAAAGTAATCAATAAACTGAAAACTCACTATTTTAATATGTATGTATGTATGTATGTATGTATGTATGTACGTATGTATGTATGTAGAAGTCATCTTTATGGCTCTTTATGGCTACAAATCAGCCTCGATAGAGAAGCCAGTGTGATTGACAATTGACATTTTCATGATTTCTCTGTAGTACAGCCCTCAGTAATCCTACCAACCAGCAAAGACAAAACTCATGAAAAATCCTTTACAAATCTTTAAAATACAACGTGAAAAAAACTGATTTCACAAATAGATGTACTGTATATAAAAAACAGTATTTGAGTGCATCAACAAATCCAATAACTTAACCGTAAATTTAAATGGCTATTAAATGTGCAATGCGCTCTATGCTGTACAACATAGCAATGTTTGTCATCATCATCGAAAACACTGATTTTAAGTTTTCTGAAAACAAGGCAGTGTATAAAGAGATTTACAATACACTGGTATAATCAACATAGCGCATACTTTACTTCTACTTTTCAGTAAAACAAAACAGGCACAACATGCATACTGATATGCACCAAGAAGGTTGGAGGACCTTCTGAGCCTGGTAATAGCACATTCCAGTGCAATAGAAAAAGACAATTGTTTGTTGAAGACAGTGAACCAAACATTCTAAAATAAATGCTAAGTCGCACATTAGATAAGAGAAAAGGAACAGTGTGCAGCATTAACAGGCACTACACACCAAAGGTTCGCCTTTTAAGATTCCTGTCTGTCAATTAATCATACTTGTTACGTCAGATAAAATTTGGATCATGACCAGCGAGCGCATATGCTCACATAAAACAAATCTCTGATGGATCTCTGGATCAGAGGTCATTGAATAATGATGAGCTGTCATGAAAAGGAAAAGAAAAGGCCATTAGTCCCACTAGTCTGAATCTTTTTGTCATCACACATGCATTTGTAAAGTCTATTCAGGTCTGAACTCAACAACAACAACAACTCCCAAACATAGTTTTCATGAAAGCAGTTTTAATGAAAAGATACTGCAACATAACCAGAATGGGCCCCTAGACGTTCTCCAAAATTAATCAAAAGTAGCTGACACTGAGAATCAAGGCCAAAGTGGTATTCACAGACGTAGAGCATCTCAGCACTGGAATTTCTTTTAGCGACTCAGAAACAACACAGGACTGCTTCCTTTCATAACAGGCCGTACGGCTGAGCAGTCAACCAGATATAATACAGCTCCAAGTCTTATTTAAAGGCCGACACAAGCTAATCTGCCCAGCGATGCGGCAAAACTAATAAAACCTATACTGTTGAAACTTTCACACCCAACGTTAGGGTGATACTAAAGTGATGCAAAATCAAAAATAGAATTGAATCCTATTTTTAGCAAATATGTTGTGCGACAGAAGGAGACAGCTCCCTATCCAAGCACGTGTTCTACCAAGAAATAACAGATTCAAAAAATGAACTGGAAAAAAGGTTATCTTTTTGTATTCATAATTGTAGTTCTAATTAGTCTGAGCTCTATTTCATTCAAATTACATATTTTTGATTAAGTGTTTAAATTAATAAATTATTATGAGCTACAAAAATATGAAGGTGAATATCATGGAGTAGCGTGTCAAAGAAGTGGTTATACTTGGGGTGTGTGATTTACAGATACCTATTTAAATATATGTTGAAATGCCATACATAAAGAGAATCATCCACTATAGATGACTATGCCCTGGCATTGTAAATTACAGCATGTTTATTTATATTTATTTGCATTGTAATATTGACTCAATTATTGATGTAATTATCGTCCAGGTAAATGTTTGAACTATTGTACCAATGATAATTCTGGAAAATTACATAGTTTGAATTTCTATAAAAAGTCTAGAGCATGGAAGCCTGTATAAAATTCATTTGTTTGACTGTGAGTAACTATTAAAAATATCGACAAATTATTTTCTAAAAAAAATGAATAGTTATAATCTACACACGTTTTATACAGTGATTTTATACAAATGCTGTGTGGTCCAGTGGTTAAAGAAACAGGCTTGTAACCAGGAGGTCCCTGGTTCAAATCCCACCTCAGCCACTGACTCATTGTGTGACCCTGAGCAAGTCACTTTACCTCCTTGTGCTCCGTCTTTCGGGTGAGACGTAGTTGTAAGTGACTCTGCAGCTGATGCATAGTTCACACACCCTAGTCTCTGTAAGTCGCCTTGGATAAAGGCGTCTGCTAAATAAACAAATAATATAATATAAATGAAATATGGCTATACATAATATACAGTTTATCAAAAATATCCTATACTTTAGATTTCATCAAAGTCGCCTGTTAGATAATTGAAGATCTGTTGTGTCATCCCACAGGAAATCACACTGCACCTGATGTGTATCTATCTCAAGTCTTAAAATAAGGCAAACCATTATTTACATTTTCAGATATCATATGATATTTATGTCAGCACAAAATGTCACATAGTCTCTTGGGAGTTTACTAAAGGGGATTGTAGTCAATAGTTATATTGATATGATCTGTCCCATGATTTAACACTTGTAATATGGTTGGCCTGTTGAACTAACAAATACTAATCCCATACATATTTTTTCTAACCCCAGAAGTTGCCAGGTTAATATGTTTTCAATGAGACTAAAAAGGGGTCAATTTAAACTGTTAAAAGGTAAGTTTTTGTATATCAATAGACGCTAATAGCAGTTTATATAAGACAATTTTGTTGAAGACTATTTGTTTGTTTTTACTAGCCCTGCAGATCATGAATTGCTAGTAAATGATGGTCAAAGATAAACAGGATTTAAAGAGTAAGTAGTGGGGTTCCGGAAAATATAGTGTTACACGTGTTGCATAATATACCTGTATTTTTTCTTTTCATTGTTAACATCCTGACATCTTTTTTATACTTAGAACTTAAAAATATGTTTCAAAGCTCTTTTCAAAATGGCCACTCTAGTGCACTGACTGTGTAAGGATTATTGCCCGAATTGTCAAACAGGCAACACAGCACTAAGGATTCATGATGTGATATAGAACAGAAAAGCCAGAGCACTCGTTATGTTTTTTTTTATTGCTCTTCCTGCAGTGATTTAGAGGACAGATCTCAAACTCCAGTGCACTAGAGCAACCATTTTGAATAGAGCTTTGAAACAGACTTTAAAGTTATAAGTGTAAAAAGTTGTCAGGATGTTAACAATGAAAAGATCAATTACAGATACGTTATTTAAACAGTTGTAGGAACACGGGGGCCCTATAACACTATATTTTTCAGAACCCTGCTACTTATGCTTGTATGGAACTGTGGAATATGAAACAAATATAATATTTGCTATTCTAATGTGCAATCTTTTAAAAAGTCAATTAAATTCCTGTAACAAATTAAATAAAAATATTAGTGAAAATTCTGGTTGTGGGCCAAACACCTTTAGGAAATGCAGTTCCATAACCTCCAAGAGCTCTAATTCTTAGTGGCTGAGAATAGAGTTAGGATGAAGGGAGGGTTAAGAGATTAACCACCCTGGGCACTTCAGGTACTGTAGTGACTAACCCAAGAGGCTCCTTCAATTAGCTTTGTCCCTTTTACAATAAAGGACTTCCACTTCTCAGTGACTGCATGGTACCAGGACATAAAACAAATCGCATTCATACCATCAACATGAGCTGTGACTTAGTGGGGCCCTAAATACTATAGAAACATAACAATAGCATTCAACATACAGTAAGGTCCTCAATAATAAATAAAACATGTTATCAAAATGCACAACAAAAACAAATATATGGGTCATTTAGTTAGGTAACACTTTATATAATATTGTTGTTTTGAGGCATTATTTCCCTTATGTCACCATCATTGCAATATTGACTCAATTATCTTCCAGGTCACTGGTGAGATCTTATTCTGTATTGAAAGAGGAAGTGCAGGATGTGAATTCTCTGCAGTGAAGGAGTTGGATGTTTGGTTGACCAAGAAGACTAGAGAAGAGGGTCATGATTTGAACAGTTGTCTTTTACAAACCCATTCTGGTGGCTTACGAGGACAAAATATAAACCATAGTTATTTGGGGGATAGAGTGGGGTGGTGGAGGATACAATGAAGCTGCTGTTTGATGTGCAGGCACAACATCTTCCACCACTGAAGCAGCTGTGCTTACTAGATTCTCAGTGATTCTGAATTGTTGTTATTTTAAAATTTTACCAAACAAAACAAACCACATCTATAAATTGATGTGCAGAAGATACACCATGAATGTTATAGTACTGAGGTAATTCAACCCATGAGGATAGCCTAGGTGGGTTACAGTTATCCTCATAAGTGTAATAACCAAAGCACTCGTTCATGGAGTATTCTGGACGTATAATATATTGATGGAAACGAAGATAAATGCACATATGCCTTTTTTTTTGGTTTTTTTAATCGCACAAAAAATATATATTTGAAATGCGTACCTGCCTTTACTTATTATAGCTATTCACATATTCTGACTGCTGTGCTGTAGGACCCAAACATGTTGGGCAGCTGGGTTTTCATGTTGCACGCAAAATGTCGTTGCAGTTTGCATTCCTAAAACCTGTGTGGATGCTTAAAATGTGATTAAATCACCTTGATTCATCTAACCAAGGCCCCTTCTTAAGAAAAAAAACCTCAGCCCTGAATGATTTTATTATTGTTTTTCACTGTGACCATGTGGAGGTCCAATGCTTCCCAACGGGCCAGTTCAGCCTGTGGGACGAGCCTCTGTTTTCCCATCTCACAACTGCAGGAGTCTAGTTTAATATCTCTCTCTTGAATTCAGCCGGTTCTGGTTTGGAGTACTGTTTGTATTATACACAGGTGAACTCTCAACCATGCTTCATTGTCATTTTCCAGTAGGATTCTGGGAAGGAGAACCACAGGGCTTATAAGGGGCTGTACACAACTGAAAACACAAGGGGAATGTCAAGATAGAAACAAGGGCATAGTCAATCAATGGAGCAGAATTCAGAATTCAGGTAGGAAAAAAAAATGAAATGTGCATCTGTTTGGAAAATGTAAAGTATAATCATTTATAAAATAATAATCTGCAAAAGCCCTGTGCAAATGATGTGGTATATTTTGACCAACACAAATCCGATGTACCGTGCACAATGACATGCATAGATGGATAAAATGTCCAGTCATTTTGTGGCTTGTATAAAAATCCAACATTAATATAATTGTGAGGCGGGTATTTTATTCCTGTGATAAAATCATATAGTTTAATTGGTAATCACCAGGTCCACTGACACAGGTTAACTGCCTGTCACACTGCTTTGTATTCAAGTTATATGTACAATTTCTCTTTGGTAGCATATGCAAAAGAATTGCAGAAAAGATTAAAAAAAGACAAAATCATTGATTAATGGAACTGTTTCAGACCTGGTAATTAATGTCCCACGTGGTTTTAAACAATGTGCAGTCCTATTTTCACTATGATAAAAATCTGTTGATTTGTTTATTTTCACAATAATTACAGATGAGGATATATAGATTTTCCCAAACATAGTCTTTTTAAGGATTAACTGGTCTTTTTATTAGTTTATCAATAGGTTACTATACATTACCTAAACTTAACAAAAAAGAACAACATTTATTACTGTGTTATCCATTTGTTAACAGTTACAGTAATAAACTACAAAAGTAAACCTTACTATAAAAGGCAGCCTGTATAATTGATTTTTGGTTAGCATTCCTTTTAAGAAATGCCTTACCTTACATTTAAAAAAGCAGCACTAAAGTCGTTTCAGTATATACTGTATTAAAAGCAGCATATGGCGATTCACTTTACAATTTTTCCTTTTAAATTTTCTACCGCGACAAGTACAGACTTTCTTGTCATTACAGTGCCCCCTAGATAGTCCTTCTGCACCAATGAGCACCAATATAAAACAATATAAACTGCCACCCTAGCTGTCCATAATCTGCCAACGCAGCAAACCAAGAAAATGTACTACCATCACCAAAATACTCCAGTTAAAATACAGAAAATAGCTGCTTGTCACAATATCTTCCATGTTATTTACTGTACAAGCCACATCTCTGTCATTGATGTACTGTAAAATAAAATGTTTTGATCGCCAACATGCAGTTTTTTGGGATTATTGGGTTTTTAATGACCTTCCTTTTAACTGAGACACTTGCAATAGCACCAGTTTGGTACCTGTACTGTACTTGCTGGTTACAAGGAAGGACTGCAGAAGCAGGGACTATTTGGTCCAGAAAGTGAAGTTGTGTCAAGCAGATTTCAAGGACGGAAAAAGCTTATGTCACTGGACTCCCTACAGCTACCGATAGGGCATACTAGATTTCTTATAAAACAAATAAGAAAATGCCACTTAATAAATTCAAAATGTTGAAGCAGTTTATACATATTGCTCAGCAGTTCATGCTGTGAAGCCCTAATGAGTTTTTTAAAAACAGAGTTGCAGGAAGTACATACAAATTCATCACTCTAATAGCAACTGTCAACACTTTCTTTATTCAAAGTAAATACTGGTGCATGAATAAACAGTTCTGTACTTCATTTGCAGCTAAACTGGTACAATAACAACAATATCCACTTTTTATTTGTCTATTAGTTTAAGGGTTAAGACTAGAGTTGGCAGTAATAATTCTTCTTGAGAAATTCAGATTCAGAAAGTTTCCATTTTGTAGGATTTTCTTTTAATGTAAGGGGACCAGCAAGTACAACAAGCATGTCAGTGACATTCATCCCACGCCATGCCTTTAAATACAAAATTAGATCCATCATTAACATTAACACGAACATGTAACTTGTAAAAACGTTAGTTCTACAGACAGAAAGACAGACTGACAGATGGCTATAAATACTCCCAGATTTCCATCTACACCATGTTACCAGTCTGTGAAAGTCAGTCAAACTCATCTCATTACAATAGCAAACAGCAGCACCTGCAGCTTTCATCTGCAGTATACAATCTGTTCTGAAACCAAACATTACACAAAAACCCTCTAAATGTAATACTGCCTGTCAAAGCCTAAGCTGGTCATGAATTCTTCTGCACCAGCTCTGTAGAGCACATCACTCTACATTCATTGGCTACCAATACTGAGAAAGATCTTGTTGACCTTATTACATGATACTTCATGGAGAGACCGATTTTTAGCTTGCTTCTGATTGAGAGGAATGGTAGTTCCTTGCACCAACTTATCAGTGAGAACTGCCAGAGACTCTCTATACAGCAAGGATAGTTTACGTGTTTTCAGCGTATGACGCAGCAAAAGTAAATCAGCCAAAAGCACCATTTCACTTTTAATTTGAAGTTCGCAACACTCTTAAGTGAAATGTAGAAAAAAATGTCAATACCTGTGTGACAGAATGAGGGTACTGCCCTATGTTTATAGTGTGTGTGTGTATATGTGTGTTTTGTAGTGGTGGTGGGTAATTAAAGGGTTAATTCACTGGCACTTTAAATACATGTGAGAATGTGGTGGAGGGTTTAATTGATTAAGTGGGTGTAAATTGTTGCACAGGTGTATATATAAGGGAGCACTGAGAGCACAGGTTTAGTGGGTGTTAGGATTCTGGAGAGGGTAGACCTCTGATCCTGTGTGTAGTGGTTGTCTTTGGTGCAAGATCTGTTTTTGTTTAAACTGTTTATTTTGTTGTGTTTGTTTAATAAATACGTGCCGTAGCACTTTCACCTGCCGTCTGT
The DNA here is from genome assembly GCA_030684275.1 of Acipenser oxyrinchus oxyrinchus. Classification (NCBI taxonomy): domain Eukaryota; kingdom Metazoa; phylum Chordata; class Actinopteri; order Acipenseriformes; family Acipenseridae; genus Acipenser; species Acipenser oxyrinchus. The sequence goes on along the minus strand of CM060256.1, from coordinate 46,910,993 downwards.
CTCCGAGTCTCCCTACCTTGCCGCCTGACAGCCCTTCCACTCGTGTGTCATCCTGTAACAACCTGTCATACAGAAAGAGAAATAAGTGGCCAAAGTATGGTAAAAATGTCCTCCTTTTTCTCCCATTTTTTTGCAGACCCCAGGCACTTTTATCCACGTATATGTATATTACAAGACATCTGAGTTTAAGACAATTAACTTGTTTTGTCAACATGGCAATATACTAGGATGTCACAACTGTAAAAGCACTTTCGATAACTTGGCGTTTTTTTCACATTTCCAATGTGTTTTTGTTTCAGATAGAAAAGAAAAAGACTGATAGCAGAATCACATTCAAGTTATTCCCATTGACAGGTGGAATCGTGGCGCAAGTGCTGGTGTTTACTCTTGGTTTTGAAACGGGAGCAAGGCAGATTGGAATTATTCTGTCTGTCTGTTTTTTTTAACTTTTACTACATGTCCCTTTATTTGGACTTTTCCTATTTATTTAATTAGTGAACTGTTAAGATGGCTACGATTTTGTTTAGATGGAAACTATTCCCAGCGGCTAATGAATGCCTCTCAGGCCAATAAAAGCCAAACTTTCAGTCAATTAGATGTCTAATAAATATTATTGACCAAAAGGAATTGTGCAAGATCCAAAATGATAAACAACAGTACAAAAAGATGTAGCCTATACCTTACACAAGTTTTTAACAAATCCTTTAGTTTATTTTTTTGTTTGCATTTTATCTTAATTTCTTCTGTATCTTGACACTCTTATATGGAAATATTTCAATCCCCCACATTTGACTATATTCAAAATTATATGTATAACTTAATGAGAATATAGTCCAGTGTCTTTGCCACTGCTCACACTAATTGTAATGTAATTCTGTAATGTAATTATTGATCTCAATACAAAAAAGGGCAATTAAATTTTGGCTTCATCTAAAACAAAGCAACCCAAACTCCTACCACAGTAAAGCCCTGCAGTACCAAGAACTGAGCCAAAAGAAGAGTCCCCTCAGCCAGCTGGTCCTGAAGCTCACTGCACTAACACACACTAACACCAACCAGCCTCAGGACAGCACTGCTCCAACACAGACAATTCGAGTTAACCAAATTATAACACAACACAAACAAAACTACCTCACCTATTGGGACACACACACAAAAACACAAAGCAAATTAGAGTGCTATCGGGCCCTAAAAAGACACTACACCCTGGCTGAATACCTGAGCAGGGTGAAAGACAACAAGCAGAGGCAGATCCTAACCAAATACAGGCTCAGTGAGCACAGCCTGGCCATAGAAACAGGCCGACACAGGCAGACCTGGCTGCCCCCAGAGGACCGGCTGTGTCATCACTGTCAACTCCAACAAGTAGAGACAGAGATGCACTTTCTACTGCAGTGTACAAAATACACAGAAATAAGGGAAACTTTCTTCCCACAAATAAAAATCTCTGCAAAACATTCCCAGACCTGCCAGACTCTCAAAACTCCCAATCCTCCTCGGAGAGGAGTCCAGCTGTGTCCAACTGGCAGCCCAGTACACAGCCGCCTGTCACAGCCTGAGGGACAAACAGTGAGCACTCTACATTAGTTCAAATCTTGTTATATTTCATTGTTGTTATTGTTAAATTATTAATAACGTGGTTATTATTTATATTTGTTTACCATTATTATTATCATTATTTTTCTCATCAGTGTTATTGTCTATTTAATGTTCAGATGATGTACTGTGTATACATTGCTTTGGCAATACTGTAAATAATGGTCATGCCAATAAAGCACCTTTGAATTTGAATTTGAATTTGTAATTCAGCTCAGTTCTATTGCAGTTAGTGAGGAGAAACCCCTCAGTGACAGTCATTGCCACCTGAGAAATCTCACCATTAAATGATATTCAAATTGAGGTGATAACGTCAAAATGAAGCTGCACTTCTGTGTGGTAGCATCTTCTCTTTCGGCTTCATTTTAATTGTCAGTACAGGTTGGGTTCCACTTATGCAAGTGTTGAAAGATATCTCACTGGGTAAATTTGCAACTTGATGCTCCAGCTTTGAATAACTTTTTGAACGGATCTAATTTTTTAATTGACCTTGTATTCTAACACAATATCAACACCATACTGTCCAGAATCTTTTTTTAATAAGGGGATATTTTGTTGTACACATGCAGGTAGTGTTGCATAATTCATTTCTACCCTATTCACATGAGCTAAAGGACAGATACTGTCGGGTTCTTAGTTTTCATTGTTTATTCTCAAGCACAAAAAATACCAAAATACAATCAGCTGTTGGAGTAAAGTATTTGTTTTTAGCTGACTCCTCAATGAATCCTTGTAATAGTCTGATTTTGACACTAAATAACAGGCAAATACCCTGGTAAACCATAAGAAAGCAAAGGAGTTGGATGGAAAACTAATCTATTCATTTTCAAATGTAACCCTTGCATATTCTTTTAATGTAATTCTTACATTTTATATTTATCTTTCATGTAGAATCTAAAAAAAAAGTCTAGTAACAGTTCGATAAATCCTCTGCCATTAGTGCCAACTTGTTACACAATAAACACATTTAATAATGGTCCAATGAACCTGAGTCTGCTCGGAATTAAAACATATCAAAGTACAAGGCAGTCACATGGTTTCATCTTGTGTTGATAACATTATTTAAGTACTGTAGTGTAGATAGGGTATTCGTGTGGAACTCTGCTTTACAGATGAATTTTCTGCCCTTGTAGTCTCTAAAGACAGAATGAATAAAGCATAGGTATCTAGAAGATCAAATTACAAGAGCCTTTAATTAATAGGGAAAACAGGTTGCAAAACATTTTGCAACATCAGGAAAGTAATTTGTAATTTGTTATATACTGTATTGTTATTATAAACACAGTGAGGTGGGAGGGGGTATTTTAATTGACATTTTTACAACTGCAAATGAAGCTAATGTATTACATATATCTTGTATATCATTAATACATAACTCATGTACAATGAGTTTAATGTCATTACCAATATTAATCACAACACTTTGTGTGTGTATGTGTTGTACCGTGTTATTAACTTGTCACAATCATATTGTCAAATACATACTTGTAAACATACATAGTTTGGTTTAACATGAGTTCAGATGGCATGTGTTTCTCTATTTAATAAAGCCAGGGTCCCCGATTTGAGTCAAGGTCCTGTCAGTGTTTCAAAGATATCCCATGTGAAATCCTCTCAACAAGATACTGTATATTTCAACATGAAATAATTGAAATCATCAGTGGAAGTACATGTCATCTTGAGTCTTGAAAGTAAGTTGCTTAACAGTAGGCAATAGAACTGAAGTTTCATGTGTTAATGCATCAAGGCCCCTTGAGTAGTTTTTAGCATAACTAGTCAGAGAAAGAAACCCTCATCTGAATCTTCTAATGAGCTTTTCTTTGATTCGGTGATACTTATCAAGTACTTTCACCGCAGGCAAAATACAGCCAAGAAATGCTCTTACATACAATGACAAAACAATAACAAGCTAAACCAAAACTGAATTTAACAGGCAAAATTAATGTAGAGATACTGATGGAAAACTAAAATGCATAAAAAGTAAACCCTCTGAGACAAAAGAACTTGGCTTGTAGTTCATCATCAGCAATGGACCTCATTATAGGATGGTAAAAAAAAACCGAAGGAAGACCAATGAGAACTGACATAAATAGGAAATATGTGGCGATCAACTAATTTGTGTAATTAGAAGATCTAAGAATACCTCTACTGTTAATTGTTTCTAAATGTTCATTGTCATGTCTGGCATGTTGAACTGTATAAAAGTTTATAAAAACAGGATAACTTTCATTTTAAAATTTAAAAATATAAAAGTTATTAACGGTCAAGTAAGAATTTCCAAGTTGTTAAGAGTACAATGCAGCAGTACCAAACAATAATAGTACCAAAATCTTACTGTCAGAGCTACTGAACCTACATTATGTGAACCACAAAAAACAGACAAACAGAGCCTGGAAAATATGTGGAGGTTATACCAGACACATATCTTTGGAACAACTTTTGCTTTGTAAGAAATATTACATTATTTTTTGATGTTTCAATTCTTATGGTTTTCATAACCTTTTAAGTTGCTTAGCAACAGAAGCTACCATTACACAGTTTTCTATGTAGTTTTGTTTGTAAAATGAAATTTGAATTAAGGCCAAAAGAAAATAAAAATAAAAAATATCACAAATATCCTCCCCCCCCCCCACCCCCCAATGTCCTGGGAGTGCGCGGTTGTCAGTTTATTGGCAAGGATAAAGATGACTAAAAAAATAAAATAATGACACTGTAAGCTCTTCCTTTGAAATTTAATTAATATTTCATGGGAAATCAATCTCACACAATTCTAAATGAGACCCCAACTGATCTGGCCTGGGGGAGTATGAGGCGTTTTTAAGTTTAGGAATGTGAGCGGTCAGCGTTTAACCTTTTCGGGTCTCGTCATTTTAATTTACCAATGGAAAGAGGTCTTGACATGAATATATTATTAGAAATAAATATTGTGTTAAATTGCCACCTGCTTCAAAAAACATAGTAACCCTTCACGAGTAAGTAGCGGGGTTCTGAAATATATAGCGTTACACATCCCCACGTGTTGCTACAATGTTTAAATAATGTCCCTGTAATTTTTCTGTTCATTGTTAACATTCTGACAACGTTTGACACTTCTAACTTTAAACTCTGTTTCAAAGCTCTATTCAAAATGGCTACTCTAGTGCACTGGGGTAGGAGATCTGTCCTCTAAATTACTGCAGGAGGAGTGATAAAATAAAATAAATAAATAAATAAATAACAAGTGCTCTGGCTTTTTGTTCCGTTCCACATCATGGATTGTTATTGCTGTGTTACCTGTTTGACAATGTGGGCAATAATCCTTACACTATCATCAGTGCACTAGAGCAGCCACTTTGAAAAGAGCTTTGAAACAGAGTTTAAAGTCAGATGTGTATAAATTGTCAGATGTTAATAACAATTAAATGAAAAAATACAAGCACGTTATTTAAACAGTTATAGCAACAGGTGGGGATGTGTAATGCTGTATTTTTTGGAAACCCCGCTTACTCTTTAAAATGTATAAAACACATTTTACATAATTTGCTGTTTTATGAGTCATTTAACGTCTATGTAAATTATGAGGAAAGGCTCAAACTAAGGTGCTAGCCAACCCTCTTTATGAATAAAAAAACGCATGCCAGTATAACCAACAAAAACAGACGGTTTTGCATAACACCCTTTATGGATTTAGTGAATTTTCATGTCCAAATTATAAATACATTCTCAATTTGTAATGATCAACTTCAGCCACTGAAAATAAAGATCTCCAACTGTTCAGTTTCAACTGTAATACAAATAGAATGATACAAGGAGCACAGTGGCTAAACGTGACAGATCACGACTGGACTGCCAACGACAGCAATTTTGGTAAAATCAATACAGTACCATGTATATAATTGTACCACATCTTCTGGTAATTTGGTTTGAATACAGTACTGGGACAGATGAACAGATAACACAATAATTATTTTTAAATTGCCTCGCTAGACCTATTATATAATGCAATGTAGCTTAAAAGTAGTGCTTGACCTTGGCAACATGACAGCATGGTAGGGGCCGGTGAAGTTGAATGCAAGTGACCTATCCACTTAGCCTTGAAAGCTGTTTAACGCAACTGGTCTCCTAGTAAAGACTTAACTGCAATACCATAATTACTTGATATATATCTTGAAGCGAGTAAAATAAAAAGGTGGCATAAATATGTGGCTTCATCTACACATTTGTTACAACTCAACCTTCCAGCCTGTTTCAACACTGTCTCATAACATGTTATTGATGTGTGCACTAACATGTTGTGCTACATTGCCACATAATTATAGGAGACTTATCCTGGAAAGAAATATCTGATAGTTTACAATTTTCAATAGAGCCCTGAAAAATGGATTTTCCTCTGCAAACCCAGGGGAGGTCCCAAGCTTCCAGAACAATATGCCAGACAATGAAAGATTAGAAATGAAAGCGCTCTGAATAGAAACACACACAGAAAAAAAAACTAAACGAAATTGGCTTGAAGGTTTCTTGGAGGGAAAGGATAGATTTTGATAACTTCAGGCAATTGGTATAATCTATTGATCTAAATGCTGTAGTTTAAATGACCATCCCTAATGTTTTGCATACTTTAGCAGACAAAATTACACTATTAGATGAGTAATATGAACCCCCATAGTTATTTCATTCAGTGGGCTAAGATGCCAATCCATTACAATGACGCCCTACAGGTAAAACCCCTAATGTTCATTTCTTGTAATTGAATGATTCTATTCTCCCACACTTTCCACATAGATGGAGACAGGGCATAGATAAGTGCTGGGTTGCGCTCGAAGACAAGGTTTCGTTTAGCAGGGGAAGAATGTAATGGGTTACCCCTAGAAACAGATTCATTAAATGGCAATGCTAAGGCTCGACATGAACAGTGTGACACGTTCTTGACCACCTGGCTGCAACTAGCTCTTTAGTTGAAAGGTAAGACTGACTTGAGCCACCAGGTTCCGGGTTCATCTCCAGCCTCTGCTTTGCCATTTAATTCAATGTACTGTGAAGCCCATTACAACAGTCTGATTGGCATAAGCTTTGTTCTAAAAAAAATAGCCTTTGTAAATGATCAAGAGAGTGGTGGTATTTAGATCATTCACTGTTTAGAACAATTTAATATACTCCATACCAGTTTGGCAAATATGGTACCAGTTCACGCATGTGAAATGAGCATTAAGATAATACTGATTGTGTAAAACCATAATATTATTCTGAGGAACAGTTAATTACTGAGTGTATTGTAAAATTATTAATCAGTCAGTCATATTGGATGATACACTGAAGGTCAATGGATGATACACTGAAGAAAATGGCATATTATTATTATTATTATTATTATTATTATTATTATTATTATTATTATTATTATTACTATTATTATTATTATGATGTTGTGTTTATTTCGCAGATGTCTTAATCCAAGTTGACTTACAGAGAATAGGGTGTGTGAACTATGCTTCAGTCACTTATAACAACGTCTCACCCGAAAGACAGAGCACAAGGAGGTTAAGTGACTATGTTTTTTAGACAGAGAAATGCAAGTACAGCATATTGGAATTCTTTTGGTGCAGTCACTAATTACACTGCTAATATGATCACCCAGTCTCCTTCTCGGATGCACACAACTGATTATTCAGATCAGTGCCTTCAAAAATAAGCTTGACTTAAGATATTTTGATTTGCGGATCAGAAAATTATCACTCGACTGACCATGAAGTATCTTGGGGGTCCAACTCTTCTGAGTTTGTTCAGCCAGTGACAGACACAGAAGCTTAATGTGTGAAAAGACTGACTTTTGTAAATTCCATTTACACAGTTTAATTAATGTGAGAACCTTTTATGGCTTCTACTTGACTACAGACATTTTCTTTGTCATATTGTTTATATTGGTGGGTGGGATGCATAGGTTCTTTGTAAGTAAACTGGTTAATTGGCAGTAGCAGAAACCATATAATTGAATCAAGTATATTCTAAAACGCTGAAATTGAACTTCAAAGTAAAGGTATTTTTTACTGAGTCATTGACTTTTGTTTAGTCTTTGAAGCTATGTGCTTTTCTCATGAAATATATATATATATATATATATATATATATATATATATATATATATATATATATATATATATATATATATATATATATAGGGATTGGTTTGGTGCAATTTCTATTTGTATGTATTTTTTCTAATTCTGGCAATCATTACAGAATGCATTGGGTGTCAGAATGTCTTATGTTAGCGTAATACCAAAACTGCAACTGGTTCAAAATGTGGCCAAATGAACATGACCTTGGTCTAGCTTCACAGTTGACCTGGTGGTATCCACTTTTGAATATCAACATTCTGAGATTATGGAATGCTTGGCAAATTTCCCATGCAGTTGATTTACTAGTCTCATAATTTCTGATTCCTAATGCCCCCAGGAGGCAGATCAGCTCGATACATACTGATATTGTGGCTTTACCAGTTACCAGCTAAACAGACTAAAGAGATATTTTGTATTTTAATATAAAAGTGTTTAGGAATACCTTAACTATTGTAATGTCAACAAACACACCTTCCAAACTCAGGCAATGGGCAGCACAGAGAAGTCAGCATGAATGGCCTAGCAGGTCTTCTAAGGTGTAGGATTTGTTTATCAGGCAGACTAAGACAGAGACGGTCTTTGAAGTTGTAACCCTGCAGAGTTTTGATATTGGCATATGGCCTGGGTACTGGAGAGGGAGGAGGCACAATGCCAGAATGAACTGTGTCAAACTGTGGACAGGTACAACTAATGTCAAGCTCCCAGTGTCATACAGCTAACTGTCTGCAGTGCAGTGTTTGTGGACTATTCTCAGCATGTGCCAGTGCGAACAGAAGTCTGTCTGTTATTTGTATGTGCACCTTAAGGAAAATCACCTAGGATAGTCTTGACAAATAAGATACATTTAGTGATACGTTAAACTGTTTCTTTCTATTTAAAACATGTTATTTAACACTTTAGGTCAAGCATGCACTTTTTATTTTCAAACAGATGGTATTGAGATGTCAAACAGGGAGAGCAAGCATCTGCATGGCACCAGGCATATAGTATAGTGACGTAGCTGCTTCTGCTCCTGTGGTTAGAACTAGGACAATTCCAAGGCTTGCAGCAATTCCAGCAATATAAACCTGAAATTGCTGGTTTATGTTGCTGCACCAATGGTCTTCCATAAAGCACTAGTACTGACCCATGGTACTATTGGTTTATTCATGTATAGACTTTTTGGTAGCACGTAAGATTATGGGTTCCCATGTTCATACATCAAGCAAGAAGTTGTTGGTCACAAGGACATTTCCATGTATGATAAAGTAGTTCCCATGTAAGAGCAGGAACCATCTGGAATTACCCACTGATGACAGTGTATTACATGGTTAGTGCTACTAACTTTTTTTTTTTTCAATAACCCACGAGTTAAAGCTTTGTGAATAGGGCCCATACTTATTTGTAAGAGATCAGGACTTAATAGAGATGTTTCCCCACATACACAAGTTGTAGTACATGAACAAGTAAAACAATAAATAAAAGAAAACTCACCAGAAGTTATTGTTCCTGATCTCCCAATTGAAATCTATATTATTTCAAAGCTTGAAGATTGTTTGATAGAACAGGTTGAGGTTTATTTTGTGGCACACCAGAAGATAAACTGCATGTGTTCATTTACAGTGACTGCAAAAAGATCAAAGCAGGCTGTCTCACAAGGTGGATGTAAGTTTGTACTGCCAAGAACAAAAACTTCACATGCTATTATTTTTAGTGCTAGAGCTAGGAAAACTACTTTAAGAAAAAGCAGGTCCCCCTGAACTTTCAAAGTTTCAATTATATACAGAGCAGCTGTAATTGATATTTCAGAATAAATTGCTAACTGTGATGCAGGCAGTCGTTTTGTTCAGATCTATTATATTTCACATGAGCAATAAGGTAGTGACATCGTTTAAATGTCTTCATGTTGCTTCAAATGCCAGGCAAACTTAAAGCCAATTAGCGACAGCTACCATATAGAGAAAAAATGACTGAATCTCAATGTTGGAGTAACAGAACTGAGAACCACACAGAATAATTGCAAATATCAAAACAAGTAAGAGGAAGTTTTAAAAATCCATTAAAAGGGGTATTTGGAGCTCAATACCCTTCAATTAGGACAATTAAACCATGTAACTGCCTTAATGGTTGAACGAAATACAACATTACCACCTTCTCAGTTAACAATGTATTCCAAATATGTATTATAATTAGAAGTGAACGTTTTTTTTTTTTTTTTTTGTTGGCCGCCTCCTTGTTGTATCACATTAGATGCAACAGATATTAGGACTCATGCTGGTATCTACTTTATTTAGTTTGACTGAAAAGAACAAATGTTAAAATTCCTTTTTTTTTTTACTGTACCCTATGCTTTTCTTATAGTGGGGTTTTGGATTCTAAATTATCCATTTCCTCTATGTCTGTCTTTCCCAGAATTTTCCTGACTATGAGCTTGCTTTAAAAATCCTAACTGCCAGGCATTATAAGACTTCCTCCAATCCAATATGGGTAAAACAAAATATTACAGATCTAATTTCATTGCAATCAGTTTGATATCTATACACCACAAGCCATTTTATAATAACATTTATGAAGGCATGGGTTGTACTGATACAACCCACTTCTTAGCTATTATTGCTTTCTTATAATGTCGTGTGGCACTAGTTAAGAGGAGTCTTTTGTGCTGTGTTTAGATCTAGTGATATAAAGCCAGAGGTACGCTGTGCATTAGGTTACCTAGCCTCGCACTGATGATCTCTCCTTTTGCCGAGGTACTTCCTCCACCCATCACCACGAACCCTGCTACAATAATATAATATTGGTACAGCCATTCTGCTCACAATGCCATTCATTCTAAATATAATCCAATCCTGCTTGACCTTGGGTTTGCATCTCACAGCTGACTTTTTTGCAGCATGTCTTGGTAGTAATAAGTGTGGAATTTCAGTAAGTGCAAGTGATGTCATAAAGGCTTCTGTTGCTCTTGTTAATGGCTCCCAGTGAAACCTATTTAGCATGTTTTAATGTAAATACTGCCTCCTATTACAAGAGAGGTGAAGCACTTGTAACTATGATTAGGTTGTGTGAGCCCTGATGACCAGAGTGGGTCACCTGGTACAGGCACGACTGAGTGGTGTGCAGGGTGCTCAAATCAGGGGATCGCAGGTTAACACCCTGGAGGGTGCAGTGTGGAGTAGTGGTTAGGGCTTTGGACTCTTGACCAGAGGATTGTGGGTTCAATCCCTGGTGGAAGATACTGCTGCTGTACCCTTGAGCAAGGTGCAAGGTTGACAAAGTTGCTGATGGGTCATTCTACCCCGAGAGGGACTTCTCCTTATCCGTACCTGACAGGTCAGTAGCTCACCTGTAGAGGCTTGTTAATTCCTGCCACCTGGACACAGATGCCAATTCCAGGACTGTGTGGGTTAAACCCAGACAGGTGGCAACCCTACTCACATGTCTGTAAATCTGCTAAATAAAGTGCAAAATGGCAGACACAGGTTTAGCAATTTTAATTGAGACAATCCTCATATTGTATTTAAGCACATTTTGTAGAACATTTGTTTGGAATGCTTTGGAAATACAAAATACTAATCCTGCCCTGCAGTTAATAACAACCATATAAAACAGTAATAATTACATTTTTGTAAACCGCATTAACTTGATAGCATCATGTTTGTCACTGTAAAGTAATGTATGCATGCTTATGGGTATAACAAATACGTCTTATTGATAATTTCTAATGAAAAGGCACATGAATGAATGAAATAATTTATTTTTAATGTTTGCATTGACTGTCTAGATATACAAACTGGTTATCTCAGAAACTAATAAGGAAAAGCTGGAGGGTTGAATGAGGTAAAGTCATTTTTCGGTTATTAATTTCAGTTTTTTTTAAAATCAGGAAGTGGTTTTAAAGTTTAACCTTTTCATGCTGTTGACGTGAGGTCTTGTCATTTACTGTATCTATTTATGTGTCAATGATGAGGTTTCTTCATAAATATATTGTTAAATTCAATCTCATGTTTTCAAATTTATTGGAAGACATTGAAATAGACTTCTAGACACAACATTTGCCATTACATTTATTAAGTTTATTTTAGTGCTATATATATGATAATGACAGTTTTATAATGATCTTTTCAAATGACGTAGAGAAGTCTGTATGAAAGATTAGATATTTTATAATTGCAGCATAAAGAAAATTCAAAAGCAACACTGTGTCTCTAACTGCCCACCACGTCTGAGAGAGTGACTAGCAATTTGTAATACATAATAGACTTCAACTGAGGTCTCAGTTTCAGCCAACAACACCCCCAGTGTAGAAAGGATTGAGGCAGTTCAAGAACAGACATTCAATGTAATGAAAGATGATTAGGAGTTACAATATGTACCTTTTAACTTTAAAGTTATGAATGAATGTTTAAATTATATAATGGCACTACCCTTTTCAATACTTCCAGTACTCACTTATTAGTAAAATCAAACAATATACAGTATCTACAATCTATAATTTAAACACATGGTAAATCAAGGTTGACCATAAATAGTATATGGTTTACTAGGGTGTTACATGGTTTATATATGATATCCATATATGGGTCCAAAAAGTTTTCTGTAAATCGGCAACAAACCTGTATTTGTTATTTTTTACGTATTTGTTACATTTGTTTCTTGCCACAGCTCTTACAAAACCCTGTAAATCAAAAACAATGTTCTTGAGACATCTAAAACAGGATTTTCGGCCATTGTCAGATTGTCAGACATTCCTCCATGTCAGATTGAGTGACAGGAAATATCTCTAAAAATAAGGCACCGTACCTTACGTTACATCAATAAAAGGAGTTTCCCATATACTCCATGAGTCGCACACAGGACTGTAGAACTAGCGCTATCCTCTGGCATGCTGAAAGTGCCTGTGATCGAAAGTATTGACTGGAGTGGAAAATAACGAGTTTTGAAATAATACTTGAGAGCACTGGAGTCTACGTTAGGATTATCAGGTGGTGATTCAGCAGCCCTTTTTTTTCTCTCAACACCTCCTCTTGCTTGAAAGTCAGAAAAATGCAATTGTGATATAATTATAATGCTATTGTATTACCCTGAAGAAACTCTCACAGAACCGTTAGCAGACCACAGCATGACCAGCAATGGTAACACATGGATCTGAAGCAAATAGTGCAGTGTGGTTTGATACAGTAGCACACTCTTCTTCGTAGGACAGCACCTCTGAATGAGTATGCTTGGTTATGTGATTTTTAGACTCAGGGGAGAGTTCTCATTGCACGGCAACAAACCACACACCCTGCAGCCTCTGGGGTTTTACTAGTCAGGTCCAAGCTTATAAGGAGATATGACTCATACAGGAAAGCGGTAATGCTACAAAGCACTCTGACCATAGATGCCATCGTTTTCATTCATGTGAGATGTTACTTCCTTCTTTTGCTTCATGGTTTTCCTCAAATGGTTCGTGGGATATTCCCAACTGTGCCAAGAACTGACGGATGTCAATAAAACAGGGTCTGGGTGTGTCAAAAGAAGTTTTCCTGTCAGTAGGTAGGTCAGGTGGTAGAACCAAACATGTCTTGGGACTGTGATGAATCTTATTAAGTATTGGTATTTTGTAACCATGCATCATGATACAGAAAATGTGTGTGGGAATGTGGACTGTCCTGATGCAGGGGCTGTTGTCATGTGTGGTGTTTATTTCATTCTACCTCCTGCCCTTGGATGACGGCTTCAATATACAGTGCAATTTTACTAAAATAGCTGAAAACATGTGTAGAAATGTGCATTGCTTTTTATCACATTGCTGTGGGGTTGTTAGGGATGACAGAAGGACTCTGCCACTAAGGTTAGGGAAGACCAAATTTAGAGTGTGGAGTAGTGGTTAGGGCTCTGGACTCTTGACCGAAGGGTCATGGGTTCAATCCCAGGTGGGGGACACTGCTGCTCTACCCTTGAGCAAGGTACATTACCTGGATTGCTCCAGTAAAAACCCAACTCTATAAATCGGTAATTGTATGTAAAAATAATGTAACAATTGTAAGTCACCCTGGATAAGGGCGTCTGCTAAGAAATAAATAATAACAATATTTACAATTTCTTTGCTTTGCTCCAGGGTATACTGAATTATAGATGTTTGGTCCTGCTTTATTTTAATATCCATTTGTTGTGCAATTAACTGTTAAAAACGAGGGTGCAAATATATTAACAAATGAGTTAAGAGTTAGTATGTGTATATATATAAGAAGAACATAAACATCTTAATCATTTCTGCCCAATGTTCTTTAAAAACCACACTTTTCCACCACTGCCCCCCCACTATTTTTAGTTGCCACAGGTGTACTGGTATCATGACTGTGATTGGGACTCCAGAATTTAGCTTTCTCGTGTGACTGAATTCCTCTTCTTTTTCATTTGTATGTGTCGTGGTAGATTTGAAGAGGAATAGCAATAAAATACACTTTCTAATTCATCCTTGCCCTACTGTTTCTAGTTTCAATTATGCTGGATCATTCTGCTTCAGTGGAGAGAGCTTTCACTCTGGGAGAATAGAACCAGATAATGTTATCCTACAAGCCAAGGGCGTTCCGTGGTTGCCTGGTTACAAAGTGGAAATGAGAGGGGGTGGAAGGAAAAGTAGCTTTAATTGCAAAACAGGTCACTGCGCATTTAACCTTTGTATTGCCCTTCCCCCAATTCAATATAAGACTAATCTGGTCTTTGGATTTTCACATTGATAAATGTATACTTGCTATATCACTGTAAGATTTATAAGCCAATTATATAAGCACTCCTAATGGCAAAATAGATCATGCTTATAGCACTACTTGCAAAAGTATGATGCAGAGCCATCTAAGACTTCAAAGCCAATATGTTCTACTTGTTATCTATACACTGCTAGTGAAAAGCACAGGGCTGACATTAAGTCACTTGGGGTATATCCACACATGCTCTCTAGCTGACGTAGAGCACTGAACTTTGGTACTAGCGCAGAAAAAGCCTGGGAGAACACATGAAAAGCAATAAAAAGAGTCCACTGTTGAAGTCTATATCACATGTTTAATTAACACTGCGTGACAACATTACCAAGTGATATGATGATACATTAAATGGCTGAGGATTAAAAAAAAAGCTTTAAAAGCTGCTCATTTAATTAACCATGTGTCGACATCATGTTCTGTACCAGAATCCTGCACAGAGCACACAGTAGGTGTATAATACAGGTGGCGAAGATTAACCCTGTCAGTGCCACATTCTTTACCTCTCACCATATTAAAGATACAGACCACTCATATCCAGTACAAATTAATCATTTCAAGCTATTTAGATAGTGGGTCTGAATTGCATGAATTGTCGCTAAATGAATGAATTGTTTTACTTACTAGTTACCAAAAGCACACCCCTCCAGGGGTGAAGCAGGAAAACGTATTAAATAAATACAAAACTTAACCACAATGTTAAACAAAGAAGATTGTGGGTGAGTGCAAAGTTTTATAGTAACGGAATTGCACTATTTTAATAGATATGGTTTGCATATAACATTTCAAACAGTACAATTCGAATCCATGTTATTACAATGATCCCCATATAAAATCACCACCACCATTAAAAAACTAAATACATTTATTGAAGCCGCTCACAGGATTCACACTCACTTTACTTATTGATTAAAATTGGTTCATTTAGAGGCGGGTTAAAAAACCTGACCTGTCTTCAAGTGTCTAAGATTATGGTGGTAACCCTAGATTAGAGCCTTTCTTTCACTCACCGACAAAAGCTTTATCCCAGCAGAACACTTATTCATTAAATCTAACCACATTGGCAGACGATGATGTTCCCATCATCATGAGTTCATTGTCAGATTCGAAAATACAAACTAACACTGTTTTCATCTTGAGGTTGTCATGTGAAAATGAACATTTCCCAGTTGCCTGCCTATGTTCTGTTCCCTTTGTGTGTAAGCATGGTTATTTAAAAATATTTTCTAGTTGGCAAATGCCTTGCAAATATGATGGCATGGACATTTTCAAGATTCATCAAATGCTTCAAAAGCATTTCAGTCAAAATTACAGCCTTGCCTGTCAGAAAGGGGATCTGAACTAATCGGATAGATACACCAAGTCTCCAAAATTCAATTATTATTTCAGGGTCAGTGTGACAGAGACAGAATGATTCTTGGTGATAAATCTCTCTCCCAACCTGTGAGGGCGCTGTGTAAAGGGAACAGAGTGCCCTGGGCTAGATGGCCAGACAATTCATTCCCAGGGTTAGAAGGAAGTCGGTCATCTAGAAAGGGGGTGGAGCTACGATACACTAAATCATCGACCTGGAAGGGAAACGATGTGGCAGCCGCGGATTGGAGGAGCAGTTGCACTAGTTAACCAAGGGGTCATGATTGACGGTACAAAAGGGGGCATAGCGAAGTGATCTGTTTCTTTGTATGGTTAAATGCTGAACCTGTATTGTTATCGTGAGTGTTTTGTTTGTTTTGTTTGTCGTGTCTAAAGAATTCTTGTTTGTTATTATCAGACGGCTAACACGATCCGGAGCTGTTGCCAAAGGCCAGCACTTACCCAGACAACACTTCACTATTGCTTCACGAATAACTGTATTTACACCACGAGCACTATCGCACTCACTGTGGACTTGTGTTGGTTTTTTGTGTTACATGTGGGTGTTTAGGAACTGGACTATTATTATTTTGGGACTAACCCATGGATTTAAACAGAGCAATACACGCCGCTGTATTGCCTGTTATCATTGTTATTGTTTCCTGTATTTGGGTCATCGACCATTGGATTTACAAATAAAATATCATTGCACCTGGATTATTGTTGTCTGTCTGTTCATTGATCACCGCTGCATTTCTGCACCTGCACACTGTTAACCACTTTGCCACAGTTGGTTATTCCCTTGCATTCTTATTTAGTGTCACATACATTTTCCCGTGCAAGGTCAAACTAACTCTCTGCTGTTCAGGATCACAGTTATTTTACTACCATTTCACTTACATTCTCCACCATCTTTCCAATTAGTTTTCTGACTATAGATGGCATTCACATTCACACTCATTTTCATCTGCACTTTCAATGTAGTTCCTACTCCATCATGTCTGTTTAAAGCAACATTCAAACTAAAACTCAGCACTTATGGTACACTGACCTCTTCTGAGTGCCACTTAAGCAGAGGCTAGCTGGTGAACACCCGCATGTGGACCTTTTTATCTGTGAAATCTATGACACGTTGCTGGTGTTTTGAACAAAGAAGCCGCTTCTATGCAAGAATGTGTGTGAACTGTACACTATGAACCTGGTTGTTAATTAGCAATTGTCTTTTAATGTGCGATTTGTATTGCGATTAAAACTCATCACTTATGTGATTAAAGGAATAAGCATGGAACATTCTGTTAAATATATTTTTTTTAAATCATTCTAAAATCATGAATTAATGTCCTGTAAAATGTGTAATTGGTATCAAGTTAGAAGATGACTTAACTTATCTTTATTTTACGTAGTGTATTTGTGTTATTGGTCAACTTGCTCCCCTAAAAAAATCCATTGAGTTGGAGGAGCATGTTTGCTATTTGACTGTAAATCTAAATGGATTATATTTGATTGATCTATCAACAAGTGGAGAATACATCTTGTGATAACTGATCATTAAGCAATTGCTGACCTTTATATCAATTGTTGTAGTTAATAGCACAGCAATGAATTTGTTAGCTCAAAGAGCCAGCTGCCTGATTTAGGAAGCAATTGACCTTGTAGTTGACCTTGTCTGTTCAGTAATCACCCTTGCTGTACCTTTCCAACATGGTCAATTACCACATGGTAAGCCTAATAATTGGTGTTCTGTTGCTTAAATGAAATATTAAATGCAAAATAAGTACAGTCTTATCAACTTAATTAAAGTACATAAATGCAGTTAATTGTTTCATGAATCATAACGGACAATACTTTGTCTTTGAAAACAGTGGGATAGAGCAGGTACCCTATATTTTTATAATGCATAATGTCTTTCTAAAAATAAAAAAAACCACCAAAAGTAAATGTCAAATGACAATTTGGAGTAAAGATCTGGAAATCTAGTCCAGTTCAGGACACAAAACAGAAATAAAAAATCCAAATGGTGTTTTTATACTGCAGTGATAAACTGATCAACTGAAAATGACTTCTAACATAGCGGTAAAAACAACTGCTTATTGTTATTGAAGGAAATTTGGAAAAGTTTAACCTGTGGCTGTTCTAAATAATCTTTCCTTATTCTTTATTTAAGCAAAAGGAAAGAAACTGAACATCTTGCACTCTCAATGACTGAATCAAAACTCGTCTGCTACAGTAAATAGATACACCACTTGCTTTGATTTCCTTGTCATTTAACAGGATTATTATGTATTAAACCATGAACAAATCCCTCTCTGATCTGCCGTCGAGCTGCAGGAATTACACAAGAAGGGAATCAACCGCCTGAAAAACGAAAGCATTACCAATCGCTCATCGTTAGGCAGCTGCCTCAGACCCTATCTTCATAGTGCAAATCTAATAACTATTAGTGCGTGACAGGCAAGCTTTTCATACTACTGGAAATGTTACACTATTCATCTGAGGCATTTCCAATCAGCTTTGCACGGCACAAGAATTTGGCTTTTTATAACATGCAAATGGAAAAAGATCTGTATATGAGATATATGTATATACACTACACTATACAGTGGGCTAACAAACTCCACCAGATATAGAGAGTTATAGATTTGTCAGTCACACTATATTAACCATTAACAACTAACACAAACAAGTGGTAGTTAATACAGAGTAACATTCTGTAAAGTAAATGAAAAAATACCTATTTATTATATTATTGAAACAGTGTTTTTTTTAAGGCACTTTCAAAGATGTTTTGTTAAGTAAAGTCTTTGTAGTAAGGCATTTGTCTCAAGCTATTTTTTTTCACAATTGTCAGTCCCCGTTTGAGAGGGGCACAGGAGTGAATAGCAGGGAGGGTCAGTTAGTCAGGACTGAGGTCTGTTCACAGAGCTGTAAAGGAAAGTTCACATGACCTCTGTTGTCAGGTGGTCTCATGACCCCTGGTGCCTGACTGTAGTCAGTGCTACTACACCTTTCACAAGTCCTACATTGTAGCACTAAAAACTAGGGTTTCATACAGCTTACATAAGTATTTATAAGACAAGAATGTGTGCCTGAAATATAACCATCAACTATCTGAGATAAAATAACATCTCTTATATCGAGTTTATGCGTCAACACAACTATATGTTATTAATACAGCATCAATCTTTTACATTGATATTTAAACAGGTCCTTTCATAAGAACTGACTGTATGTACCATCTATCTATGAAGATTTTATTCCCTAGATTTGTATGGACAGTAAAAACTGAAAGTGCACGTACATTGAAAAAAGGCACCCCAAAGAGCTGTAAAGCACACAGATAAAACAACAACTTAAACATCCATGTTGTGATATGAATTGGCTCAGCTATGGGTTGAGTAACTTTAAATCATATGCAATAGACAGCAAAGTTCCCTACTCACTGATGGGTTCAATGGTTGCTCTTTAAGGAAGAACAAAGTGAATCACTTTTATATCCTTTGTCAACATCTTGGCACAGGCAGATGGTGGAAATATCCAGTCTGGGACTACAAAGTAATATAAATCTAAAAGAATGAAAGTGTGTCTTTTATTGGCTGAGAAACATTTACTCTACTCTGCCATGTTAGTTTGGTGCCATGACGACTCAGGAGAGATTACCAGGCAGTGTTGTGTGACACACTGTCGTTATGGATTCTGGCCCCTGCTTGTGAGACGTGTGTAAAAGCTCTATAACTGTTTGTGCTTGTGCTTGAGTTATATAATCAGCGCTTGGGGTGTGTGTGGTCGCCCAGTCTCTCCCAGACTCTGCTCTCTTAATCATACACACTTTTGTGTAAATGAAAGGACTGCCGCTAACAGTAGTGATTAGTTTGTAATGTAAATGGAATCCCCTACTGCAAATGTATTCTTCATTATAAGTGATGTATGAGAACTCCATTGTCACTGCTAAGGATTTGTTAACATTCCATCATTACAAAAGGTCTCTTCTTGATACTTTCCATGAGAAATACATGAAAGAGACACACTTTTACATGTTTGATTTTCAGAACCAATGGGTCTTACATTAATCACCCAAACACAGTGGAGATATTTCGACCGGTCTCTGTTTAGATCCATTGATACACCCCAATGTGTGTATCAGGTGCACGGTTACCAACGTAATCCCAAATCAGACCCAAGTAATAATGCTAACACCAAATTGTAATCATCCATTGAAGCATTTACGAAAGTTGTCAAACAAAGTTGTTAAGCAGGTCAGAACCTATATGTCTGTGATGCAAGTCCCCCTACTGCATAGATGCAACAGAAAACATAGGAATCGGGTATTATTCCAGCCATGACATTAAATCATATGAGCACCAATGAACACTACCCTTTATGCACAGCTTCCTTCTACTAATAAACTGCAATTAACTTTGTGTGGAGTTCCATACCAAGGGATTACAGTACAGGAGCAGCCCTTCAACACCGTACGCTAATGCAAGGATTCCAGCATACAAAACAAAACATTAGAAATGACAGAGGACCTTTAGATACATGATTATGTACTCGCATCATTTTAAAGCACACAGTCACTCTGCTCACTTCAGAATGGACCCGTAACATCAATACTGCTAGCTACGTTTGACCATTTTATACAGTAATACACTAGAAAGGTCACAAACGCTAATGTCTTCCCATGTAATTATGCACAACAGATACTAGGCAATGCACTGCCTTAAACGTTTCCTAATGTTTCTGAAACATTCCCCCAATATCTGCCTTAGAAGTTCAAATGTCATTTTTTTGCAAAACGTTACAATGCTAGAAGCTGAATGTACAGTAATAAATGACATCTCAAATTGCTTCCTGACCTATTTTAGCTGCATTACCCTGCTCCTGGTAAGCTGCCAACAAAAATGCTTGACATTTTTGAACTTGAAAAACTAATTGAAACTAAGCCAGCTGTTTTATTGGCCACATACATTTAATACTAACCAGTTACTGCCATAAATAAACTGTCCGCAGATATAACCATCAAAAATGGGGACAGCAATGTATATGTTATGGCTAAAGCTGACAACCAGTAATTGTCAACAACAACCATCAATGGTTGAAGTTGATAATTTCAATTCATTTTCTGCATTAATTAGTTATTGTTGTTAATGACCAGGGACCCTGAGAATCAATCATGCTTTAATTTTCAGGATTTATCGGTTGTTGGCAATAACCAATTCTTGTTGGTGAAAGTTTAAAACTCATGATGTTTTTTTATTTAATTTTTACGATTTTTCATTCTTTGACAAACCCTTTTTTCTGCTTAGCCACACAGTTTAACAAGGTAATTATCTTAGAATAGTCATTGTCAACACAAAGCAAATCCTCTAAGCACATACTGTACCTGTTCAGCACTGGGCGCTCTCCATGGTACTGAACCCGGCAAAAACCAAGCAAAAGTTCACAACCACAGACCCAGCCAGCGATTACCTACTGCTGGGAAAACGACAACTTTACTGTCCCTCCCTCTCTGTCCTCAATGTGGGAAGTATGAAGGTCAATAATTGCTACTTTTGAGAGTGTTATGGAAATGTAAGTTAAACAGGCACTCCCTTATACAAAACAACAACACCAATTTTTCCTCTCCTATCCATTTTACCAATATTAAAGCTTTGTCTTCAGAACTGTTTAGTTTGTAGTTTAAAAAAAAAAATAAACATGCTAAACATCTCCATTATTCTCTATAAAAACAGGGATATTATTTGGAAATTGCCATTTATGGATACAATATATAATAAGAAGTATGAACACATTCATTGGTAGCCCATTTTCAATATTTTCTCAATTAGTACAATGCACAATATCCATATGTTTAAAACAACATTACTTATATTATACAATACCCATGACTAGAAACCAGTCCACAATCTTTTAAACTATAAAGCAAGTGAAAAATACTGAATAAGCGGACTAAATAAAAACACTACAAAAAGAGAGTCATCATCATTTCTTTTTAAATCACTGATTAAGACATCACATGAATTAATTGATTTTAAATTTGAGTTATTTAACCCTTGGTTGTCCAGGACAGTACAGAGCTTTACTACTTACTACCCAGATGGAATTTATTGAACAGATCCTTTTATTCTAACTGTTTTTTGTCTTTCAGTTTTTTTTTTTAATTTCGGTAACCTAGGAACTAAGTTGTTATAAATAACATTTGGTTTCACATTTGGAGACAAGGAGAGTATTGGAATTCCCTTATTTATTTATTAAGGGCAACATTTATGTTAAATATTTATATTGACACAATCTGGGCCATTAAGCATTTGGGCGATACTGATGACAATTCACCTTTAATAAATTTGGGTCTCTCACAAGCAGCACTGCATGAAGGAAAAAACTCAGTATGTTCCACTCCTGATTGAATCATTCATGCACTTCCATGATGACCCCTCTATGGATCTCAAGCACAGTGGAACAGGGAAGCAGTGTACAAATTCTACTTTCACAAGCAATTGATTTTTTTTTCTATCTTTGCTCCCAACAAGAATTCTCTTGGTGGCAGTCCACTATAGTTTGTAAACTAGAAACCAGCGACCAGGTCACACAAACTGAGAGAACACATATTGATGACTGAACTACTCTGAGATAATTATTAACTGCTGAGCTAAAGATGGTGACCTGTTTTCAGACCCTGTCATAAGACAGATAATGAAACATGACATAAAAATTTATCACTGTGCTGGTGTCTATATAACAGCCTGTGTAATCTGTTCCTCTTTACTTTATCCAATATGGGGTATATACAGTGGAATATCAGTTTTGACTTAAGTTTTTCAAATTGCAATATTATTCACTTCAATGCACGACAGCAAAACTGTGACAATCTATGGTTATATGTGTTTAGTATCCAGAAAACTATGCTAGTATGCTAGATACTATCAACAATATTAAAGTGTTTACAAGCAATTGGAATGCTAATTGTAAGATCATTCTCTAATTACATGTTGTCACAGTGAATAGGCTACTTGTTCAAACATAGTAAGTGGAGTCAACAGCTGCAAAAGCATCAACAAACCATAGAACACTGGAATGGTTTTCATGAGGTTTAGACACTCCTAATTTTCTCTCCATTGTGGTGAGAACGTCAGGTAGTGCTCACATATCACGCACATTCCTCATGCTATAGGAAGTTTGCAACCAAAATATGGAGTGGATAAAAAGATGTGCAAATTGCGTAAAAATGAAAGTTTTTTTTTTTTTACGATGCAACAAACAGTATTTTCACGAGAAGTCAGCAGCGAAGAGCCTGTTTGCGACGTAACCTCGGACAACTTTCTACTTTAACGAAAGGTCGTACCAAGCAATCCTTTATTAACGTAGCCCTGGCAAGATTCTATAATAATAATAATAATAATAATAATAATAATAATAATAATAATAATAATAATAATAATGAAGCCCTCTGCAAAGCATAGAAAGATATTTGTATCCTTTATATTTTTGTTATTTTCACGTTTGGTGATCAGCGA
The DNA here is from genome assembly GCA_030684275.1 of Acipenser oxyrinchus oxyrinchus. NCBI lineage: Eukaryota > Metazoa > Chordata > Actinopteri > Acipenseriformes > Acipenseridae > Acipenser > Acipenser oxyrinchus. The sequence continues at coordinate 46,887,716 of CM060256.1, read as the reverse complement.
GCTTATTGCTTTAAGACTTTGCAGTCCCTTAGCCCAGTAGTGCGCAAACTTTTTAGAGAACTAAAAGAGAACTGGGAGGGAGTGCTGGATAATGTGAAGAGCACATTGCAGAGGTGTAGGTGGTTGGTAGCAAATATTTCTTATAGAGACAGAGTGTTGATTATTAAAAACTTGGTCGCCTCAGTGCTCTGGTACAAGTTAATGTGTGTGGACACCCCCACTGGCTCTAGTAAAAGAAATTCAGAGAGTACTGTTAGATTTCTTTTGGGATGTGTTGCACTGGGTAAAACAAAGTGTTCTCTATCTGCCAGTAGATGAAGGGAGGCAGGGCTTAATTGACATCTCCAGTAAGATGGCAGCTTCAAGCTTTACAGAGGTTGTTTTTTTTTCCTGAATTGCGTTTGCTTTTTTTCACAGGGTGGGAGGGTTTAGTCTTGACAGGCAGCTGTTTTTAATGAGAACTAGCCGGCTGACCTTGTCTGTGGTATCTGGGTTCTACAGGGGGTTGCTGCTCACCTGGCACACTGTGGCAGTGAGTGCGGGGTTTGAGTCAGTGGGGCTGTATTGGCTTTTAGAAGAGCCTTTAATACACAATTCTACTCTCAAGTGTAAAGTTTTGTGTCATTGCTGGTCAGCAGGGGGGTCACTAAGATTGGGCAGTTAATAGATTTGGAGAGGAGGGAGTGGAGGAGTGCAGTTTCTCTGGCCGCTCAGCTGGGGGTCAGGTCAGTGCAGTATATCAGTGTGGTTTCAATGCAGTTGAAGGCTGCGCTGGGAGAGAGAGGGAGGGGGACTCTTGAGCAGTTTTTTTAAAGGAGAAAGTGCTCCAGAAGTACAGCATCCTGATTTTGATATAAAAGCTACACCTAATGTGGAGAACACTTATGATCAACAGGAAAACCTTTTGCAGTTTGGGGAAATGCTGACTTTTAGTTTTAATTCTGCAGGGAAAAAGGACATGTATAAGCTCTGATGGGAAGGTCACTCACTATAATGCTATCAAGGAAATGCCAGACATACACTGGAGAGGGAGGCTAGGGGTAGAGCAAAATGTAATACCTGCATGGAGGGCCCTGTATAAACCACTAGTGCAAAAGAGGGCAGGAGATTTGCAGTGGAGAATATTGCTTAAGTCGACCAGGGTGTCTTCAGTTCACCGCGCACCAGCAACCCCTGTAGACTGGCCAGGCACCTGCGGACTTGCCTGTAAGCTGCCCAGATCTGCGTTGTCCTCCGACGCTGTAGCTCTGAGTTGGCTGCATGGTGGGCCTGCAGAGTGAAAAGAAGCGGTCGGCTGACGGCACATACTTCTTCAGTTTCATACAATATTAATATAAATAAATACATAAATAAATACATTCCTTGATGTCAAAGTGAGGCTACTTTGAATTACCAATCTGAGTTTGAATCATTCTCGGGATAGATAGTCACAAATGTGTCAAACTAGGCTACTTTGGGGAAAAAAAGTGAATGCGGTAATAAATAGGTATATTGCATGCCAGTTACCAAACCATCTGATTTATTAAAAAACAATTAAAGCTATCTTACTTTAAGGGACGCACTGTATTGTATTTCGTATGTTCACCCACAACGTTAAACACTCAATTGTAAATTTTATGTGAAAAACTATAAAAACCCATAGACCATGTTTACTTAGTTTTAACCCCTTCATGTAGACAAGCTGGAATTATTCTCCAGGGTAGCCCCAATTATGTCAAACTATTTGAGAGAGAGAGAGAGAGAGAGAGAGAGAGAGAGAGAGAGAGAGAGAGAGAGAGAGAGAGAGAGAGAGAGATTGAAACACCACCGCCATGACTGCCTAAGCTTTATTGGGATGTGTCTCTTCAGGAATGTGGGTCGAAAAAAAAATCCTCCCAGCTGTGATCAGAGAGAGGAGCCATCTCAAACCTGAGTCCACTAAGCAGACATCTTGAAAATACCTGTGAGAGAGAGTTTAAATTTAGAAGTGTAAAAACTTGTCAGGATGTTAACAACGAAAAGAAAAAGTATGTTATTTAAATAGTTGTAGCAACACATGGGGATGTATAACGTTAGATTTTTCAGAGCCCTGCTACTTACTCTTTAAGTACAGTAGAATCTATCATGGGTACCTACTAGGAACAAAACAGGTCACGTTTTCAACATGTTTTTTTACAGTTGTATTATTATTTAGTACTTAGGTTGTACTCTAGCAAATAAGGCTGTAAATGTTCGGTTTTCTGACGCCAATTTTAATAAGCAAAAATCTTAGCGTGAAGCAAAAAGATTAAGCATGTAAAATGCATACAATTCAAATTGAGCACAGGGATTCTATCTGTAGTTTATATTTGCTCTTGTGGTTTAATTTGTCACCTGAAGCCCCCAAATGAATTACTGCTGTTTTATGTACAGCTGCTTGATCTTATCGTATTTATAGACAAGTTCTTTTTTTTCTTAATGGATCCTTCAACTACAATATTACCAACCGTATGACACTGAAATTGATGCGTTTATATCCCAGTGTGTTGCTACTTGTTGAGAAGATGGGCTGGAGACCCGGAGGCTGCGCTGAGTGGCGTGTTAACAGAATAGTCATGACAGTGGAGTGGTTTGAAGTCCAAGGCTTATGACATCTCTAGGGTACACTAAAAATGAAGCACAGGTCAGACAGAATGAATCATAATGTGCCACCAAATGTAGAATTGAAATGACTTCTAGCCTCTTAAAAGGGAGATGTTAAAAGATGACAGTATTTAGACCAGCGAGTTTGTGTTAATATAGCCGAAGTTTTACATAGTAAAAGGAAGTGTCAAAGAACAAGCCACACAGTAGCTGTTGTGCATCAGCAGTATCATTATGATCAGGAGAAATGGCAACAACCTTCTCCATATTATCCCTGTCAAATTGTATTTTGTAATCTGGAGGTTTCTTTTAGAGCCTTACCAGCAAGCCCAGCTTTTCTTCTACTTTAGCAATGACAATATCACTCTCCTCTACTGACATATTTGGCTTCCTGTAACATTAGGATGACTCATCACACATAACTTATTTTTGAAAAGTTTGGATGAATTCCAGTATTGTGCAGTTGTATTGGGGTCTTCTCTCATACTGGATATCAAAATACTAGCATAAGTTTAAAAAAAAAGAAAACAATTGATTTTTTTTTTTTTAAAGATAAAGTCTTTCTAAATTTTGTCTTCCGAAAGAGAACGCCTCTGATCGGACAGGACAAGATTATACAGCGAGTTGCTGCACCAGTAACGTTTATCCTCTGACCACAGCACTGAATATAAAATTGAAGCAAAAAGTGGATCACAATGACCTACATCCACTGTATGTGCAAGTAAGTGAAAGTGTGACATACGGACCAAGAGATTCCAACATATACAGCATCTGAAAGAATCATGTCATAACCAGGTCTATTCACAAACACCTTTATGTTGGTGATTCATTTTTTTTGACATCTACTGTATGTATGCCAGCCACTGCAGATACAAGAAAACAGATACACGGGGTAGGTTTCTAATGAAATACCAGTATTGTTATTTCGTGGATAGTCCACACCACAAATGAGGATTCTACTGTAGCCTTCACAGAACCTGAAAGTAATGCAATGTGTATAGCACCTCCCTAGCTCTGTAAAACAGTTAAATAGTAATGAAGACAAATCATATCTAGTAGGGTGTTTTTGTCTTACACAGAAAATCATGCCAGTTTGCACAAAGGATTATGCTCATAGATCTAAAAGCTGCAAGTGGGTGGATATTTTCAGTTTTGAGAAAATACTTTGTTGTAACAATCATCAATTGTGCATATGTCCCCTACTGTTATGATGGCATATACAAAAGTCTAATTAAGTCATTCACAGTTTATGAGTCATAGAACATGAAAGCAAACATCCATACAAGAAAAATAACGTGTGAGCATTGATGAACAGAGATGGCATTTACAGTTTACAATGAAAATAAAAAGCCAATGGAAGGGCCTTGCACTGTGTGCTAAATACATAAGCGATGGAGTGAGATTCCATGTGCAGAATATGGCTGGATCCCAATTGATTAAGTGATGGTCAATTAGGCCAAGCCACATGGTATAAAAGAAAAGCCAGCCTTTATTCTGGGGCTGGGAGAGTTACCTAGAGCTGTGATAGTGAAGCTTGGGTGTGTTATGTCTTTGATTTGGTATTCTTGCATAACTGTTTTTTTTTTAATTCATTGTAAATAAAATTACACAGCAAACACTTTGAACTGCATCTCCTATCTCCTATCTCCTGCCTCTGCTATTCCCATTGCTTTCCGTGACTGTAATGCTACCCTTCCACGTAGCCTCTTTCACATAAGCCATGCCTGGAAACACTTTACTGTCAAAGATACCACTATAGGTGGAAAGATGGCAGTAGATTCTGCACCAGCATGTAACATACATCACTTTTTTTTTTTTTACTGGTCACTTTTGGAGATCAGGAGAGATTTAACCACAACACCAGGGTTGTTCTTTGAAAAGTGACATTGGATCTTCTCTGTCCACAGTGGGAGCAGGCAGGACCTTCTAAAGACACAATCTCAAACAGCATGGCAACCCCCTGAATGTGTATGCTGGGGCGTTGGTTCAACCCCACATGAAAGCACTTTACAAACTATAAATAAACTTTGAAGGAGTTTAGTCGCATTTCAAACTTTGGTACTGTGCCCCAGATTAATCACTGTTGGAGGTTCTTAAAAATGGAAGTTTGTTATGGAATAAGCTCATGAAGTAATCCGAGACTATCAGAATACATTTCACATTCTGTGTTAGATTTAGACCCAGGTCTGAGATGTGACAAGCAAACTGTCTGCTGTAGTCATTGTGCAGCTTGGAAATATATGCAATGCTATATCATCCAGTGACAGGAGCTTCTGCCTATATAACTGAAATACTGTATTAGTAACACATTTCTATAGAGAAAAAGAGAATGGATCAGCTGCACACTTCCCTTCCTTCATCTCCAGAATATCCCCTGAAGGTTGAAGAACAGCAGCTTCCAGGTAGTTATCTTAGAATTATTTACAGAAATCTATTTTGTAACCTGTTCATGCACCAATAAACAAAGACTGTGTGAAACCATAGGAACAGGGGCAGCCCTGGATGTATAATACCAAAGCCTTGGGCATTGCCCTTTGAAAGAAAAGCATCATCCGGATCATTGTACTTCTTGAATTGTAAACCAAGCCTGGATGGCTAAAACAGCAGCAATTATTTTGTTTTTTGCTTCCTGCCATTATACAGGTTCAGCTGATTACTATGTCTAAAAGAGCAAATGTGCAAATTAGCATTTTAAACGAGCAACCTTTTTGACAGTAATGAATACAACATACAACAGGCACATGGTTCCACACGTTTTTATGACATGCATTATCCTGGCTTAGCTTTACATAAAGCTTCAAACTCTCTTCAGACTTAGGGGGTCCATATTTATCAAGATGTTTATACCAAAAGGGAATATGCACATTTTGCAAAAGTAAAACATTAATGTTACAAATCGAATAACTAAACAACCCAGATGGTTCATTTAGGGACCGAGCAGAAAGTTGTTTGTTATGTTACCATATTAACAGTTTTCACACATTTGCCACAAACAGACATGTTAAAGTACTGATTTATACCGAGTAAACTTTACAGTCGGTAGATACATTTATGTAAAATAAATAGTTTAAGTGCAATTCAAGGCTAGCACACTGTAATACAGATGCTGTGTTAACTACTGGCTTTGCATGTCAAATAGACTGTTGATACATTCTCAGGACTATTTTTACAAAATGAAAACCGATAACAGAGGACATTGAAGATAATGTAAAATAATATAAAAGCTTATTTAAAAGCATGTACTGTATACTTTTGCTCAGTGGGGAAGGTTAGCTCATGTTACCTTTAGCTGCATTCCTTTGCCAAATGTATTTATCCAATGTATTTATTTATTTCCTTTCCACAGTGGACTTGCCACAAAAGCATCAAACAACAGTTACTGTATTTAGCTTTAAGGAAAAAAAAATAAACTGTATATAGAATAAATACAGGTAATATATTTTACAATTATGTTGCGTACAACTACAATTATTTTTCTACAAATGCCATGGGTGAGGGTAATAATACATTTTCAAATCACCCTTTAAGCTTAAAATAATATTGAGATTGAGATAATTCAGTGGCTTGAGGAGTCAATGCTTGTGATATAGAATGATGGATACCGTATAACCCACCTGCCCAGCTGTAGGACCCCTTGATTTAACACCATTATTATTTTCATTGGTGTGGTCTTGTGTTTTTGACCCTACAGATAATGATAAGTGTGAACAAAAGTCACAACAGGGTTAACACTATCCCAGTATCCTATTGCCACTCAGCCAGGCAGGTTTGAGGCAAAGTATAAAGTAACATACACAGCACATTTAATTAGCTCATTCCCATTCACCAGTTGAAGGGGGCTACATATTTATGGATGGTACTCATCTGTATTTCTACTCTGGAAAACAAAATGGTGTTTGATCTTGATTCCTCTAGTTGCCTTTTACTGTTTATACTAATCGAATTCTGAAAAGGAACTGCCGCAAATGAAGGTTGCCATCTTCATAAATCAGGTTAATCCAAGAACTGCTTTATTATACAGTCGCTATTTTCGTATTCTAATCCATGTGTTGTCCCCCAAGGGATTCGCCATTATGCAGGGGATTTGTAGTAGATGGCATTAAACCACTCCGGATGTCTTGCTGTTAACCGTTTTGCAGAGCCGTTTTGTTTACACATATTATACAATTGTTACAGCTGTAATCTTATCAATATACTGTAGCTATAACAATACATTCAACACCTCCCTTATTTTACAATAAGGGAGGTTAGGAACCAAAAAATGGTCTTACGAAAATGGGAGTCAGCTGTACAAAACTGAAGTAGAGTGGCAGAAAAAAAAACATAACCATAGCATCATCAGTAATTAAAACACAATAGAAGTTGGAACAAATATTAAAGTGAAGCCCTGGTACAGTAGCACACTTTCGTTGATCAAATCATGTTTATATGATTGCTGTGTGAAAGTATAAAACTGCTACCACTGTGTTACAATTCTACCGTTGGCAGCTGGTATTACCAGTTGATACTGGACCAGACGTAGCTATCGAACAAGAAGCTACACAGCAGCAGAAAAATAATTATACCAAATATTGGAAGCTTTGTGCAAGTTTTATTTGTGTACGTATGTTGTATTTTTACATTATGAAAATTACGCTGAAGAATGCTTTGGTTCCATTACCCTGACTCACTTTAAAAACAATCAATAACTAGCTTGTGTTTCTTTGTGATTAGTAAGACCACTTTTCAAATATGATTACATTTACTATTGAGGTCGTGTGTTATGTACCTCCCTCACCCTGCACCACAAAGAAATGCCCAGATGCTGATACAGTTCAGTTCAGAACATGCTTTGTGCTCGAGAAAGACTGTAGTCAGCAGAATGATTAATTGGTTCCATTGTATCTGAACTGATGACCTTATACAGGTATAGAATGCTTTTAAAAAATATTTTTCTCTTTCACTTTTTTTTTTGTGAATCCTGTACAGGGTTGTTGAACAATTAAACAGTTTATTTCAAATTGTGGATCAAGAAATCGTGTTCAGAGTATGTGAATTTAGACATATTCCCAGTATTTTCTATTGTTATTATTTTCAGATGTCAACGTGTCTGATTTTAATATACCAGAAATGTAATATACAGTACTGTGCAAAAGTTTTAGGCAGGTGTGAAAAAATGCTGTAAAGTAAGAATGCTTTCAAAAATAGACATGTTAATAGATTATATTTATCAATTAACTAAATGCAAAGTGAGTGAACAGAAGAAAAATCTAAATCAAATCCATATTTGGTGTGACAACCCTTTGCCTTCAAAACAGCATCAATTCTTCTAGGTACACTTGCACAAAGTCAGGGATTTTGTAGGCATATAGTCAGGTGTATGATTAAACAATTATACCAAATAGGTGCTAATGATCATCAAGTCAATATGTAGGTTGAAACACAATCATTAACTGAAACAGAAACAGCTGTGTAGGAGGAATAAAATTGGGTGAGGAACAGCCAAACTCAGCTAACAAGGTGAGGTTGCTGAAGACAGTTTACTGTCAAAAGTCATACACCATGGCAAGACTGAGCACAGCAACAAGACACAAGGTAGTTATACTGCATCAGCAAGGTCTCTCCCAGGCAGAAATTTCAAGGCAGACAGGGTTTCCAGATGTGCTGTCCAAGCTCTTTTGAAGAAGCACAAAGAAACGGGCAACGCTGAGGACCGTGAGACGCAGTGGTCGGCCAAGGAAACTTACTGCAGCAGATGAAAGACACATTATGCTTACTTCCCTTCGCAATCGGAAGATGTCCAGCAGTGCCATCAGCTCAGAACTGGCAGAAAACAGTGGGACCCTGGTACACCCATCTACTGTCCGGAGAAGTCTGGTCAGAAGTGGCCTTCATGGAAGACTTGCGGCCAAAAGCCATACCTCCGACGTGGAAACAAGGCCAAGCGACTCAACTATGCACGAAAACACAGGAACTGGGGTGCAGAAAAATGGCAGCAGATGCTCTGGACTGATGAGTCAAAATTTGAAATATTTGGCTGTAGCAGAAGGCAGTTTGTTCGCCGAAGGGCTGGAGAGCATACACGAATGAGTGTCTGCAGGCAACAGTGAAGCATGGTGGAGGTTCCTTGCAAGTTTGGGGCTGCATTTCTGCAAATGGAGTTGGGGATTTGGTCAGAATTAATGGTCTCCTCAATGCTGAGAAGTACAGGCAGATACTTATCCATCATGCAATACCATCAGGGAGGCATCTGATTGGCCCCAAATTTATTCTGCAGCATGACAACGACCCCAAACATACAGTGAAAGTCATTAAGAACTATCTTTAGCGTAAAGAAGAACAAGGAGTCCTGGAAGTGATGGTATGGCCCCCACAGAGCCCTGATCTCAACATCATCGAGTCTGTCTGGGATTACATGAAGAGAGAGAAGCAACTGAGGCTGCCTAAATCCACAGAAGAACTGTGGTTAGTTCTCCAAGATGTTTGGGCCAACCTACCTGCCGAGTTCCTTCAAAACTGTGTGCAAGTGTACCTAGAAGAATTGATGCTTGATGCTGTTTTGAAGGCAAAGGGTGGTCACACCAAATATGGATTTGATTTAAATTTTTCTTCTGTTCACTCACTTTGCATTTAGTTAATTGATAAATATAATCTATTAACATGTCTATTTTTGAAAGCATTCTTACTTTACAGCATTTTTTCACACCTGCCTAAAACTTTTGCACAGTACTGTATATATATATATATATATATATATATATATATATATATATATATATATATATATATATATATATATATATTTTAAATAACACTCCCACAGCAAGGCATACCTGTTCCTGTGAGTAATCGCAAAGGTTACTGCAGTTAAAATGCCGGTAGTTTGAAAATGATTCCTGCATCCCACCATAACACAAAAGCTACACTGTGTTTTTGTTACAGTTTTCTGTTACTCCACTTGTTATAAAATTGTTAAAGGGCTCACTGTTAAAGTTGTTCCATTGGCTGTTTTGAAGGCCGATATTCAGCATTGTTGTTATTGTTCCCAATAAAACAATATCAGAGCTGTTACTGAAATACTCCATACAGAAAAGTGGAGGAAAGGACAGAGACATACATTACATGGTCTTGCATGTATATTACTAGAGCCCTGTGTTTTTCACAAATACGAAATTGCATGAAATAAAATTAAATGCAAACAATTCAACAATGCTGCAAATAATTTGAGGATGTACGCAGGACAAAATAATGATGTGCCGATTTTGCAACTATCGGCTGGAATGGGAGTTTAAAGATACCGTCGTTAAGCATTAGCTATGTATTCCTTTGGGGGAAAATATGGCTTGTTTACTTGTATTTTGTATTAGTATGCAAATTGTTTTATTTCAAGTGATGCAAACTTTGCACTGGAGGAAATGCTGTCTTGGTTTTTAATGATTTTGAATGAATGAATCTGCTTTGCTTAGTGTTTAAATACTGAGAAACCCCAAGCTTGTATACTGGAGCCCTGCTTCAGTGCAATGGGATTGAAATACAATTCCTAGTGTTTTTCTTTGAATGGGTAGATTGCTGTATGTGCAATTATTATTACAGCCCCACAACAGTAGGGCAGTAAAAAATATATATAATATAATATTTTTATTTGATCTTATTGTATTTTTATAAAGGGCATGGACAGTATTTACTGTAAATAGGCAGTTCATTAAAAAGAGTGGGGGACTTACGTTACCGTTACTGCCGTTAATGAGAAATTATGGTAACTAAATTATTTTTCTGTGTGAGGTCTATTTATGTCAAAATGCTAAAAAAAAAGCGGATAATGTTTAATAAAAAATATGTATGTGGTTAAAACATGATGTATACTATTATTGATATACATCTATTTGAGTTGTTTTATTAATGTATAAATTATAATGCATCTATTAGTGTATCTGTAATAAAACAAAATAAAACAAAATGTGAAAAATAAAACAAAAATGTGAAAAATAAAATGAAAAACTATAAAAAAAAATAAAAAGAATTTCACGGGGCTCTATATATTACCAATATTTTTAAAAAATGTTTTCAAATATATAAAAAATGCAGTTTCATTCCATTTGAAAACTGTTTCTATTAGTTTTAGCATGTACTGTATTTCCCCTTTGTTATGTGCAGCTGGGGCCAAAGTCTAAATTAGAGCTATCAGTATGATAAAGAAGTTGATGACGATAGGGTATATCAACAGCAAGTCCATAATAGTATAGAATACGAATTTGTAATGAAATGTTTAATCACAAGTTGATAAGCAGTTCTCCAAATATCTAAGTGTGACATACAGACGGGCGAATGTACGAACAGACAGACCCCACCCCCTGGATTTGTATGACCGCTTCCACTATATCCTCTTCTATACACCTGCAGTATTACAGTTCTATTATATAAAAAAATGAAGATTGCAGTAAAGCTTTTTGCTATAGTCCATAGCACTGAAGACAGAGACACTGCTTTACAGCACAAGTAAAGCACTTACGAGTACTGTATTGAAGTTCTCTTTAAATTGCACAGAGATCCTGTATCCAAGCATAACAATGGCCACATTTACAATGACTGTTGTCACCCAGAATGGAATGTTCTTTTTCTAGAATGTTGATGTCATCGTTCCATCATCGTTCTAAACTATTCTACATTTTTGAAATGCGCGTTCCAAGTGTTCCAAGACCTGGAGAGGGTAGGTCAGTGCCAATTTAGAATGATTAACATTGACAGGGTTTCCATGCAGTTTAGAAACTAGAGCTTTTACCAGTTCATTTTCATACATTCTTAAAAAAGGATCATACTGAAAATATTACATAAAATAAGGATTTTTACTAAATCGGACTGTTTAGATGGCCTACCAAAACAAGTGTTAAAAGACAGCTACTGTAAATCAACAAGATTGTGTCATCTGAAGAATCAATATAGCACTTACTGTGTATTTGATTTAAACTAGTCCTAAATTAATCAACTTCCCCACAGAGTAAATCACAGTTGTTTTAATACAGCCGATTCTATACTTGAACACATTCTTCACAAAATTCTGGATAAACGTGGATCAAAGCTGCATTCATAAAGAGATCCTAGTTCTCCCTTTGCTTTAATGCCTTGTGGGGGGGATGTTTATTCTTTTTCTTTGTCAGCGGGAGGCAGACTGACTACCTTCTCATTATGGGTTCCTTGAAAAGTGGCAGCGACACATCTAAAAAAGGGAAACCCCAGAGGAGATCTTTGCTTCCAGTGATATTTGCACTTCTCTCGATTTAGGGGGAAAAAGACACATTGGAAAGATGACAGACATCAAGCAAGCCCTTACAAAGGACAAAAAGGCAGCAGATGCCTCTCTTTACTTTGATGTGATTAAAGGGTTTGCATAAGGTTTGCTTGCAGCATTTTAAAGTTGTTCTTTTCCAATTCACAGATCCTAACCTTTTTGTTTGGTACATTGGGGCTAATGTACTGGCCTAAAGGAAACAATGAGCATGTCATCATTAAAGGCAGGCAGTGTAGCAGGCATTTCAATGCTCTCTTGAATGGCATTCAGTTGTGTGTGCCAAACTTACCTGCGGTATAAATGAGTAAACATATTTTGATTCACAAAAAAAAGATTTTCAAGAATGATTGTTGCTCCAAGGCTGAATGCATGGTGCAATCAAGGGGATAGAAGTTTGGGGCTCGAGGTCATGGACCAAGATTATCAGATGTGCATGTGTGACTGGACCAAGCAATCTGTCTTCAGCATGTGACCAGCAGAAAGTTCTGAACTAGGCCTCTTCTCCAGGGTTTGAGTTTAGAGTATACCTTAATAAAGTGTCCTTCAGCTGGGAGGCTGGGGTCTTTTTATTCCTCAGCATTCTGACAAGGCAGCGAGCAAGCGCTACAATATTCCTCAGCATTCTCACAAGCCAGCTAGCAAGCGCTATAATATATAAAGACTGATTGAACATGAAACATGCAAACATGTGTTACTTTTTCAGACAAAAAAACAAGCATGCCTGTAAAATACTATTATATGTATTGGGTTAGAACAACATTCATGGAGGGAGGTAAAATAGTAGGGTTTACAACATATGCCTACCTAACAGAATCCCATGTGGCGTTTCTAAAATCAACTAGGGTTAGAGCTGCAGGGGCTGATTACTGGTTACACTATGCTTAACCAGATAGTCTCAGGTGTGACATGTTTCTGAGAGCCCCGTTGAGGCCACATTTAGGCTTTAAACTTCTTTTAAAAAGTCAGTGATGACTAAACAGAAATGTATATACAAATATAAGAACACATTAGTTAACATACGTTGTATACTGTGTGTCATACCCGTACTAGGATTATCTTTAAATAGCTTCATTAATAATGACAAACACTCATCCCTTTGACTAAATTCTGCCATTTATTTTAGTAAGTCATTCAACAAATGGCTTTAATTTAAACCCAGTACTTTTCACTTTAACTGACTAATGACTCCTAGCAATCAAAACTAAAGTCAACATTGGGCTATTCTGCCATACATTATGATTGAAGTGTATTCATTTAAACATATTCATAAATCTAGTTATCATTTCTCCATGCAAATATAAATTGTCATGTCCAAAACCCACAGAGGAGATAGCATTATTCTTCATTGGATTAATTGCTATTATGCAGAGTCGGTGGAATTGAATGCAGTGCTGAGAAGCACATATTTTATTTCTAATTACAATGCATCCCTAATGTACAGCCAAATGAGGGATCTACATGATGGGATCTACATGAATAAAACATAACTGTGAACTTGTACATTTGTAGTATTTCCAGTATTGTAAGAGGTGTTTTGGGGGCATTTTTATATGTTAAGATTAAAAACCATTGAAACCATATATACTGCTGTTGCACTAGCTGCTACACTACGCTTAGGGATTTCTAAGTGAATACAGTAAGCCATGTGTTTTCAAAGAGCATTTGGCAATTGATTGTCATTACCACAGCAGGACAGTAAATGCCTGTTGTGCCCTCTGGAAATCAGCTAAAAAAAGACACTTCTAAAGGTTCTTCCCTCATTAACCATCAAAGTTGTCCGTTGCTACCGATAGCCTTTTGATTTCCACCCATGTATTTAAAAGGGGGGTTTAACAAGCAGTGGTGGTAGGGCTTTTAGCTGCTATGCTCGGCAGCTCTGGAGTTCTGTTCACAGTTTAATTATGTGTGTAGAAACAGTTTATTATTTAATAAACGTTTTGATCAGGCTTTTGTAACGGGTATGGTATGAATGAGCTTCACATGTCTTTTTAAAGAGCATATACTTTCAAATGTCATTCTGTGTATGTGTGCCTGTCTTTTCATGATATTTTCAATCATTCAGAGTGGTTCTCTGTTTGGATTTTTCTCCATATCTTTTAGCAGGTCTGGATGAATTCTAACTGCCTTATTTCATACCTGACATATTACATGTTTCCATCTGCAACACAAAACTATCGTTTTTTCTCCATATCTGTCTTTACATGACTTTGAACTTGCTTTGAGTGTGTCTGGAGAATTCATACTGCCTAAAACTGAGCAGACTTCCTGATTCCATTTAAACGACATGACAATGTGACCTCTGAACTCCGGTCTAACCTGCTACTAGAGAGTGTAAGTCGGAGGGAACACCAAGTTGAAAGGCAATCTTGTCATATGATTTGAATGAAATGAGGAAATGTGTACAATTCTAGTTTGTTGATAACACAGTATTGGATGAGCAGTTAACACAATGGCAATCATCATAAAAAGGCAAGCGAAAAGGTGAGAAAAAGAAAACTATATTTTTGTAAATAGCATTTTCACTAAAATCCCTGATCACCACCACTAAGTAGGCCCTAGATACTGCATGTCATGAACATTCATGACTGTCACAGAACTCACATATAGTACTTGTACCAAAATAAAACTGCTCACAACAGCTGTGTATTTCATATATCCTTAAGTTGTTTTGTCTGAAAAAGTAAACAATATAATAAACATTATTTACAATAAGTGGTTCATTTTTCTGTGTTATGCTCAAAACAACAAATCCAGACCTTTTCACACCAGCTGTAACAGCATGCTTGAAGATCACCGCAGCAGGTTCAAACAGTAACGCTCCATCTCCATGGCGACAAAGGCTCTTGATCCCCAGCATGCTGCGGCCAGTCTTAGCAGAAGTGACAGACGCACTTCTTTTTGCATTGCATGCTAGCACAGATTGTGCATGGAGGGGGGGTTTAACAAAGGAAAAACAACAACAATTCAACCGATAAATTCTCATTAGCATGCTGAATGCATTACTATATTTAGAAAACAATCGTATGACATCATCTCTGCTATCTCAGATCAAATCTTGTCAAGAGCTGTGATTCTGTTCATCTCTTACTACTCTAATGCCCTTTTCATCAGGAACCAGACCTCATCTTGGCTCCAGTGCATCTTAAACACCATTTATAGGATGCTAAATCAGCAAAGCACTTAGTATTTGTTCTTGTTTCAGGTACAGGATTGGTTTAAAGAGTTCCTACCTGTAACCAGGCATTACACAAAACGTTTGTTTTTATTTGTTTTCCCTGATTTATTAATTTACAGCCTGTCTCAATTTTTTATCAATGATTATTAAATGCTAGACATTCTTAAGACTTGAAGACTGGTACTTAGGTTTTTCTTGTTAATAATCTACAACTAATTGGTGCCATAATAAATACCTTGAATTTTGTTCTTGCCACATTTCCATTT
>CM060256.1:46674970-46871909 GCA_030684275.1 Acipenser oxyrinchus oxyrinchus | reverse complement strand
AAAACTGAATTTAGGTGTTGCTAAATTAGGTATTTCTGTATTCTCCCATGGTCAACTACTAGCACAGGACTACAAATTAAATACGAAACAGCACTTAGGTATTTAAGGCTATTGCTCGCATTACAAATTGAGAGGAATGGTAGTTCCTCGCACAAAGTTATCAGTGAAGCGCGAAAACTGCCAGACTGTACAGCAAGGGTAGTTTACGTGTTTTCAGGGTATTGGCGCAGCTAAAGTAAATCAGCCAAAAGCACCATTTCACTTTTAATTTGTAGTTCCCAACACTGGGAAATGTAGAAAAAAAAAAGTCAATACCTGTCATACAGTAAGAGAAATAAGTCACCAAACTAAGGTAAACATGTCCTTCTCCTCCTCCATGTTTTTGGCTTGTGTTTTTCAGGCAAAATAAAAGCGGTTCAAACTTGCATCAAAAACACAAGCCAAGTTAGTAGAAACAATTAGGGCAACCTTGGCCCCCACCGCTTTTACAGTTGTGCCTATTTTCTTGGTGCTAGCAAAGGTTGCCCCAATGGTTTCTTGAAACTTGGCTTGTGTTTTTGATATCTCCACTTTAAATGGCTGGGCACTTTTGATAACTTGGCATTTTTTTTTCTTCACATTTCCAATGTGTTTATGTTTCAGATAGATCTCACTGCCAAGACAGCTCCCTTTTCCCCAATAGACTGGCACCTGAGTACCACAGTTGTGACCCAGTCTCCACCAGTGCATCAGTTTGCCTCACACATCTGTGTTTTTGTAACACTGCTTCATTCTTTTCATTTAAATTGCAAGTTGGAATGTGGATACCTTATAGCAGTAAATTATTAAACTGTGTGTAAAAGAATAACAGTTATGTGTGGAAATTGTGCAGATCACCATGGAATTTAGTTTATTTTTCTGTATTTTTAAATATTGGTATGTGTTGAAAAGTTTCTTTCCTCTAGTGGATGTATATTGTTTCCAACACAAATACCTACACTCAATATATAAGCTGATATTTGACTATATACAAGATATACAAGATATATAAGATTTACATTAATTAAATATAGATTTTTTTTTTTAATAAAGACAACTTCATTATTCTAGATAGTATATAATATATACTGTGCATTTAGAGTAATGCTCAGAGATCAAATGAATTTCATTAATACTGTGTTCCTAGGTAATGCTTGAAATATTCCTGCAGATTCATTAAATCTGTGCCCAACACTTATCTCACTCATTCACATTAGAGTTAATAATCTGTGGCCTGCTGAAAAATGCTTTACACAGTATTAATGGATGGCATGAGTGCGGAGACGGTCAGTGCTCCACCATCTGGATCCATTATTCTGTTTTAATACTTATGGGATAACATGTATTAATTGGATGTTATTTTTGTTTCCTGGTTCTAAATTATTGTTTCCCAAGACTTGATTAATACCTCCTTACTAGTTCATTGGAAAGACAGGAACTATTTATGCATTTGAAAAGGATACATAAATATACAGCTATAAAAGATTATAGGACTATTCATTACCATTCTGAATCATTATGTCACATTTAAACAGCAAGTATTATGAATAGGGGCAAAGAAGGTTGCCTGGTTAAATTATTTTCTCCTCCAGCATTAACTTTAACCTTAGAAATACTAAAAGAAACAGCTCAGACACTGTACAGTTAAAACAAATATATATTTAGTGTTCACTGTCTGAGTGTTTACTTTTCTTTCATTAATTAAAACCTATAGAAACTATTATCCGGCAGTGGCTTTTTGGTGTGCTATCTCTGCATGAAGTCCAGTATATTTAAGCTTGCCAAAGCTTGGTTGTCACTTTTAAAAATAGCAGGAATAGAACTGATGCTAATAATTGTGCAGACAAAGCCACACATGGAAATGCTTTGGCTTTGTGCTACCAACATGTTTTAAAGAGGTTTTATATCATTGAATTAATACAGTGCCTAACAACGTAAGAATTACTAACCAAGAAAACCTGTGTATCTGCATAGTCCTGGTTTATATACAATAACACCCCCATGGTGTCTTCGCAATATATAAAACCACTATGTGGTCTACATGGTACCTAGTCAGAGCAAGATTGCCAAATGTCAGAACACTGATGGCTTCAATTGCATTTACAATAACATGATGATCAAGGCAACAACATTTTGAAGGTAAGAACATAGGATAGGCACAAGACATGTGATTTTTTTTGTTTTGTTGTAATGTTAAATTTCTAATGTTTGAATTCATTACCTCCTGGAACACCTGCACCGATTTGACTGCTAGACAAAAGCAGTTTTTTTTTTCTTAATGTTTCGTACACATTCATTATGTGTTTCATCTTGGCTTGCAGGCCTAACGCACCAGGGAGAAACTAATTTACATGATAAAGGGTAGCCACTGAATGTCCGGTTTGATAAACACAATTTAGAAACGCTTTTATAAGAAAAATACTTGTGTAAATGGTATGACCCTCACTTTCCTAATTCTGTAATACAGAAAATATGTATTAATTGCTTCTGTAAATATCATGAAGAAGTGTCACATGGAGTGGGCAATTTTCCCCATAGACTAATATTTATGTTTAGTTTCTGGGAATGGTTTAGTTCATGTAACCTGCCAGAACAATTTGAACACCACACTTTGAATCAATGCTCTTTTGGCAGACCATGGTCGACCTACACCTTTTTATTGGCCAAATCTTATTCTAATGGCTTTCACTACTTTACACCAGAGAGATGATCCTCAATTTTCAGGTTACAATAATTAAGTGTGATAGTGCACAGCTAGTGATTATTCATTCCTTACACCAAGAGAACACTGATCCCTGGTATACATTGATTATCTCCAGTAGGTTCGGAAAATCTGAAAGAACAAAATAAATCATCCTTGTCCGACTCAATAATAGACTATCAGGAATCCAAGTGCAGGCTTGAAAGATGAATGAGGTTTGATGACTAATGCTTTCAGCTAAAATTGAATCTTGTCTCAAAACTCTGTCAGACAAACTTATTTTTCTTGGTTCACCTTGGCATACTGCTTTCTCTGAGCAAGCAATGTGTTGAGTGTGTTGCTTTCATGGTTAAATTACTGATGCGTCAACCTCCCTGACCGATGCTGCGTCAAGCAATATAATACAATCACCCAGAGCGAGACACAGAGAAGAACGACAGTTTATCATTCATACAACCTGCTCATCCTCCTTGCCTCGTAGAAAGAAGAAAGATAAGACATTGTTGGTCATAAAAATAAAATATTCATTTTACCAAATCTAAGGCAATGGTTGATTTGATTTCTAACACATGTAAATATAGGATTTGGAATACAATTATGTGTGTATACACAAATGCTTCATGATTATAAAAAGGTCAAGGTTATTTTTAAAATTCTGCAAGAAATAGCAGAAACAGGCCATACTGTACATCATACATTTCCATTAGTTGCTCCTTAAAACAGGGTGAATATTAAAGTTTTTTTTTTTCTGATATCCAAAACTTTTGCTGCACAATGAAACATACTGAAAGAAGTACAGATTGAATGGCCTTTGTATTTTGTTTTCCATTTTAGCCTGGCTTTGGTTCTTCTATCCCCAGAGTGTAATCATACATTGTATGACCATAGTGACCCTTTTCCTGATGAAATTTAGATTCATGTAACAGAAAACTGGGATATTTGTGAAAACCATTATAGATGTGTTTATTATCTCAGTTTTGACCAGAAATCATCTCACATACTACAGTATATAAGATGTAAGGATATAGTTAAACTTTGTTATTCACGGAATGTAGGCCATTACTACACCTTTCAAATATTATATTTTGAGACATTTAACAGTTGTCATGGAATTTTTGTTTATATTCAAGAAAATACTTTTAGAAAAATATAGCTTTTGTACAGTTGTGGGATATTGGATTTGCTTGTCTTAAAGCATAAACAGAAAGTGGATCCATCATGTGCAAATAAATTAAAATGCACAGGGGTCATTATAGATCAAGTTGAGTAACAGGGGTTACTCAAACATTGAAACATACTTTATCATCCCCAACATGGAAATGAAGAGGTCAAAAGAAATACAATGTCAATTTTGAGAAGAGAGAATAATAAACACTAACGAATACAGGAGAGCGAAAATAATAAACTTGTTGTGTTTATGTTTAAGTTTTTGCTCTTTTCTTTTTGTTTATTATTCTTTCTTCAGTTTATTCGAGCTGCAAAGTGTGTGTCATCCAGCATTTTACTGGGAGTCGCCACCTCTGGTATATATGATACACATGGAATCCTGGAATCTGGGTGGACCAGCTAGAAGGAACATCTTTTCAAACTCTGATTGGAAGATTGGGATACTGCCGTATTATTAACATAATATGTTACCTACCAGCAGTTTGCTATACAAATACAGTGAAACATTGTGCTTCAAAATACTGAATATTCTATATTATGCAAATTCTATTATGTTGAACCAAGTACCTAAAATGTGGGTACACTAAATAACTACTGTAGGAAATTCATTTCATTTTTTTAATATATATTTGTATAATTATGTAAAGAATATAAATTCATAACATTATGCAATTCATAATTAATGTCATTATGTATCAGCAGCCATTAACTTAAGCAGATAATCTGCATGTGCATTGTACTTTGTAAAATACCTACTTCCACAGATTACCTTGAAAAATCTAAAGGAACCAATTCTGTGCAATTTTACAACATTGCATCCCAGTCAGATCGTCTCCAGCCTGATTTTGAGAAAGGCTAAAACAAAGGATGGGCCTATTTCTTTGATGACTGTCATCACCTATCTCAGTTTCACAGATTGATTTATAGTCAAGTAGTAGAAACCAAGTTTGTATATAAGGCAAACAGTATCTTGAGAATGTCAAATAGAGGATTGGCCTTGACCTTTACTCTGTAAATATGACCTGAATGTCAAATGTCCAAGGTTTTCCAGAATCCTTGTATGTCACCAAGAATACATGTGTAACAACCTTTAGCAGAGAAAAAACAGGTACAAGCTGACAAAATGCTGTCTTATGCTGTTCTTTGAGTTCCCATTTGTGCTATGAGGAATTTGAACAGAAAAAAGAACATATTTTGTATTTACTTAACATAGGCCTCAATACAATAAAATAAGTCCATTTCAAATAATGCACAGTATTAAACAAGTCTGTGCACAAACACAAAAACTTACTGACAGACTTTTGATGTTTAGAATAAACTGATAACTTTCTGTTGGTCCGCAGCTGTGATTGAAAGTGTTTCAGTATTCAGATTGCAGGAGCAGAGTTTCTGACCTTGCCTGCACCTGGGCTTGCTGTGCTTCTGACTCGGATAATCAATTTCGTTAGACCAATGCATAGCAGTGCATTCATTAACAGTAAGCTCTTCTTTCAATACACAGCTCCCAAGATTGGCATTGTAAGACTGTACAGTAGAACCTCAAGTTTCAAATTCAGTGTCTGCAAACTTTATATTCAATTATTTAACTACTGCATATTGCTTGGTTTGAGAAATGATAAGAGAGAATGAGATGGATATGAATACAAAATATGTGATACAATGTAAACCAAAAACTGTGATAATTCCCAGCATCCACTCTTCAAAGTTAGGAACCTTACATACAGAGTGCTGGAACCGTTAAGATACTCTGCACTAGTGCTAAACATTCTCCCCAGAATGCCTTTGCCCACTGGGGAAAATACCCTAAGTATATTCGGCAAGCAACTGTATTATTTTACTAGTCAGAAGGGAGACAGCGCTTGATACTGCTGTTTTTTAAAAGGGTTTAATACATTTTTTGCCAAAACAACTTGTGTAACTCCCCCCATGATTCCCTTTGGTAGCCCCTAAAAACCATGTAAACAATAAAACTAAATATAACTACAGTGACGGTCAAAAGAAAGAAAAATAATGTGAAGTTTTTTTCTCAGTTTCTGACAATGAACATCAATATACACAGCCTGATTTGCAAGTCATTCTGGAAATAGAAAATCAGAATGTGAGCCAATTTACAGGAAGACGCACATGCAGTACTGTTATACAAGTGAAGAAATAAAACATTTAGAGACAGTAGTTAAAATCAAACCAATCTATAAAAGCTAGACTCAAGTTTGGCATTTTGTGTTTGTACATTTTGGGTACAATGCTGATTCAAGCGTTCCTATTTTCCGTGCAAGAAAGAAGTGAATAAAGTTGTTGATATATAATTGCCATAACTTGAAGCTCAAGCGTTGCTCTGTTGGAAGCTGATTGTACTTCATTATGTAGAATATACACCATATTAACTGAACCTGGGCTGTTTGCTTTCCTATATTATGTGTATAACATCCTTAGGTATTACAGATGGATAACGTAGCCCAACTAGAAAAGTAATAAAAACCGTACAGAGCAGTGTGGATTGTAAACAAAGGAAGAGAAACTGAGCATACACAAAATAGACCTTAGAAAAACAGCTTCTTAAGTACAGATTTTTCAATTTGAAAAAACAATGTTGCAAAATGTTTCAGCACGTATTGCTCATAGAATATAGCTGTGCACAGCACTGTCGTCTGGTAGTTCCCTTTCAAACTAACTCCTGTAATATTTAATTTAATCTCTGCTGCACACTGGGCACCCAGTCTGGGCTGGTTGATTTTTTTTTTCTATACTCCTGTTTTGTAGTGGTCTTCAGCTGTACAAACAAAATGAAACCCTACCTACAGTAGCTAAACAGTACTGTGTGATGAAATAGCAGTATTGAGGGGAGAGAAAAAGAGGACTACAGTCAGCAAGATCTGTTAACAGAAACTTTAATACCTTCAGAAAGTTAATAAATTTGATCCGACTGGGGCCAAATTGGATTAAGCTTGCATATCTCAGCCTATTCAAGTCTTCCCCATCATTGTAATTGTGTACATGGAGAGCTGACATTGATTTTGTTCAACAAAAACAACTTTTCTATTTGGTATGTGTTTTATTATATTGTAAAGGAAGGGAGCGAGGGTAGCAATGCTGAACCAAGAGTCACACACACATTAGCCAGAGATATAAAAAAATATATAAAAAAGTGGGAGGAGGCTGTTTCTTTACCATGGTGAACAGAGCACTATTTGAAATGTAGATGAATCTTCCACTTTTTTTCTGGCCCTTTACACTGCTTTATGGTCAGGACTCCCACATAATGTCCTTCCACGAGCCCACTCACAATTAGCAGTCTATTCTTAACCATGTGTGCTTACTGCAGTCTTATAAATGGTTGGCAGGGGCCCTGTATAATGAAGTGAAATTACTGCAATCATGGACAATTTTATTAAGGGAGGAGAGAAGTGGGAAGGTCCTGCCTACAATTAGTAAAACAAGGACAGCTGCAGTATAATGAATATGCACCCACACCCCACATTGATGTAGTCAGTGGTTACACATTAACAGTATTACCCTTGATATAATTCACTTTTAAAGCAGAAGGATTAACCGGCACCTCAAAACAACATCATTCTGTATGCAATGTATTTTAACAGACATCTATACAAGCAACTACAGATTCACAGGCACATATATAACATGATGTCCACAATCATTGGCTTTTAAATCATTGGCAAGTCGCTTTATTTAAACTGGATACAATGAATTATTCAGAACAACTTCATTAAGGCTACGTAAAACTATGCATAATCCTTCATATTAAACTTAAGAAACCCGTCTTTCAAATATTTCAAATTTTTGCTGAATTATAGTAACAAATGTAAAGGTGACAAATGTTATGAATGCCTATATGCATGTTGTCCGTAATGCCTATATGCACGTTGTCCGTCTTCAAAGTGACTATAAAGGATTATGCATGTAGTTATACGGTATAATGTAGCCTATAAACATTTTATAAATACTGAAAAGTATCTAATTAAAATAAAGCAGTATCGTTGTTTATCTAGCAAGGGAGAGCACGGACCCATTCAGCGTGCGGGGGATAACGACTGTTGGTTTAGTCCTGTTTAAAAGCCACTGTAAATTAAATGTAGGTAAGTAAGATAAATGGCGTGCCAGCCTGTCCTCAAAAGCATTGTTTCTAAAAGAAATCCACTTAACTAAAAGTGCAAACCTTGAAATCAGTGTTGTGTGAGCCAGATTGAAAGTCACAAGGGTATTTTGTATTCTGCTTCCAAACAATGCACAGCAGTGCTGATTATATGACCTTAGAAGTGGGAACAACCAAAAAAATAAATAATAATCAACACACATTAGGCACTAATCTTGGCCAGTGATTGCTTTCATTTACACAATAAACTGTACTGATGCTGTAGGAGCCTGTACATGGATTACAAGAAGTAATCAAGTAAAAATGTAGGGCTACATCTACAATGCATTCGGAGTTGTTTCAGTCCTGTCTGGTATAGTTGGGGGGTCAAAATGACATGGATTAGGCAAAACAAAAAGGTTAGAGGTTTAGAAGTTTGATAATTATGCACAGGTAAGAAAGAATTGGAAAACATCAGCACACATAAAAACAAGAGCTTTGACTACTAAACTGTGTCTTCAAAAACAGCTGTAAAGCATGTTCTTGCTGTATCACGTCTTCAAAATGGCTTCCAAGCTGTTTAGTTGTACCACAGCCTTGAATCTGCTTCATGAAGAGGCCATTACTACTTTACTTAGGAAGATGATAACAACACAACAGAATCGTCACACAAGTATTACATCAGGTTAATGCTTTGTAAGGTTACCTACAAAGAGAGGTGAGCCATGATACAGAGTTCAAATCTATGCATGTATGTGATTAGATAACAAGTATCTTACTGTATATATATATATACAGTATATATATATATATACAGTACTGTGCAAAAGTTTTAGGCAGGTGTGAAAAAATGCTGTAAAGTAAGAATGCTTTCAAAAATAGACATGTTAATAGATTATATTTATCAATTAACTAAATGCAAAGTGAGTGAACAGAAGAAAAATCTAAATCAAATCCATATTTGGTGTGACCACCCTTTGCCTTCAAAACAGCATCAAGCATCAATTCTTCTAGGTACACTTGCACACAGTTTTGAAGGAACTTGGCAGGTAGGTTGGCCCAAACATCTTGGAGAACTAACCACAGTTCTTCTGTGGATTTAGGCAGCCTCAGTTGTTTCTCTCTCTTCATGTAATCCCAGACAGACTCGATGATGTTGAGATCAGGGCTCTGTGGGGCCATACCATCACTTCCAGGACTCCTTGTTCTTCTTTACACTGAAGATAGTTCTTAATGACTTTCGCTGTATGTTTGGGGTCGTTGTCATGCTGCAGAATAAATTTGGGGCCAATCAGATGCCTCCCTGATGGTATTGCATGATGGATAAGTATCTGCCTGTACTTCTCAGCATTGAGGAGACCATTAATTCTGACCAAATCCCCAACTCCATTTGCAGAAATGCAGCCCCAAACTTGCAAGGAACCTCCACCATGCTTCACTGTTGCCTGCAGACACTCATTCGTGTGCGCTCTCCAGCCATTTGGCGAACAAACTGCCTTCTGCTACAGCCAAATATTTCAAATTTTGACTCATCAGTCCAGAGCACCTGCTGCCATTTTTCTGCACCCCAGGTCCTGTGTTTTCGTGCATAGTTGAGTCGCTGGCCTTGTTTCCACGCCGGAGGTATGGCTTTTGGCCGCAAGTCTTCCATGAAGGCCACTTCTGACCAGACTTCTCCGGACAGTAGATGGGTGTACCAGGGTCCCACTGTTTTCTGCCAGTTCTGAGCTGATGGCACTGCTGTACATCTTCGATTGCGAAGGGAAGTAAGCATGATGTGTCTTTCATCTGCTGCAGTAAGTTTCCTTGGCCGACCACTGCGTCTACGGTCCTCAACGTTGCCCGTTTCTTTGTGCTTCTTCAAAAGACCTTGGACAGCACATCTGGAAACCCCTGTCTGCCTTGAAATTTCTGCCTGGGAGAGACCTTGCTGATGCAGTATAACTACCTTGTGTCTTGTTGCTGTGCTCAGTCTTGCCATGGTGTATGACTTTTGACAGTAAACTGTCTTCAGCAACCTCACCTTGTTAGCTGAGTTTGGCTGTTCCTCACCCAGTTTTATTCCTCCTACACAGCTGTTTCTGTTTCAGTTAATGATTGTGTTTCAACCTACATATTGAATTGATGATCATTAGCACCTGTTTGGTATAATTGTTTAATCATACACCTGACTATATGCCTACAAAATCCCTGACTTTGTGCAAGTGTACCTAGAAGAATTGATGCTGTTTTGAAGGCAAAGGGTTGTCACACCAAATATGGATTTGATTTAGATTTTTCTTCTGTTCACTCACTTTACATTTAGTTAATTGATAAATATAATCTATTAACATGTCTATTTTTGAAAGCATTCTTACTTTACAGCATTTTTTGACACCTGCCTAAAACTTTTGCACAGTACTGTATATATATATATATATATATATATATATATATATATATATATATATATATATATAGTAAGATATTTGTTATCTTACTGTATATGTTGCATTTCTCTACTTTGATGCATTATGAGCATCAACAATTTACTTAAAGCCTCCACTGGTGTTTTCTACTATTATAACAACCTTGACTTGCATAAAGAAGGAAAAACATTGAGTGAAATAGCTCGCATCACTCGATTTTCAAGGTGTGGTATCTGAAGCATAATCAACAAGTACAGAGAAACATCATCTGTAATTAACAAACCCAGGACTGGAAGATCGAAAAAGCTGTCTAACAAGGATGAGCAATACTTGAAGATAATATCCTTAAGGAATAGAAAGAAGACAAGCATTGAATTGACAACAGAACTGGCAGAAGGCACAGGTGTCGTTGTCCATCAGATCAACAGTACGAAGGTCACTCTTGAAATTAGGACTTAAAGGATGTGTTGCAGTAAGAATATCTCTGTTAAGAAAGGGGAACAACATTGCTTCCTCCAGTTTTAACTGACAAAAATGCAGCAACAACAAAGCGAACAAGACCAGCTACTGTAATGTAAAACAGTTAATCATTAAACAGTTTTAGATACAGTGATGTATATATTTTTTAAATCTCTGATCTTTAGTTGCTTTTGTGCATTTTCATTTATTTTGCAAGTGAACTGTGACATTAGGGACTTATTGAGCACTATACTCTGCAATTTTGAATACTGACTTTGGATACTGTTTTAATTCCGGAAACTTTTTTTTTCTTTTTTTTTTTAAATCTGAAAAAAATCAGCAAAGGTTGGAACGGGGCAGAATGGAATAATCAGATATGCATCACCCTCCTTTAACTGTCACTGTAGTCAAAATGTTATGGAGTTGGATATGTGAGTGCTGACTGTATATACAAATGTAACTATACCTACCCCTCTACAGGGTCTTACTTGTTTCTGTCTTTCAAATGTAGTCCTTCTAATATGGCGCATGGAATTGTAGTTCATTTTTAATTTCTAGAAAATAGCCCTATAGATCAGAGAAGGGAGCAGATATAAGGTTTCTTTTATAAAATGATGCCTCTGTGAGGTTAAGTTCTCTCTTTGATCTGCTTAAGAACCAGTTAAAATATCAGTTCCTTGAATTGTATGAATAGCTTCAAATCAATATATAACCCAAGAGCATATACTATTTTATTATAACCCAAGAGCATATCTATTTTTATTGTTTTTTCATATTGTAATGTGTTAGGAGAATCTTGTGGAAGTCTTGCTCTAACTAATATATTATTGGGCAGCAGTGTGGAGTAGTGGTTAGGGCTCTGGACTCTTGACCAGAGGGTTGTGGGTTCAATCCCTGGGGGGGGGACACTGCTGCTGTACCCTTGAGCAAGGTACTTTACCTAGATTGCTCCAGTAAAAACCCAACTGTATAAATGGGTATGGTATTATATGTAAAAAATAATGTGATATCTTGTAACAATTGTAAGTCACCCTGGATAAGGGCGTCTGCTAAAAAATTATTTAATTTAATTTATTTAGTGTGTCTCCCCTCACGAAGATGGTCTTAAGTTCTTCACCTGGGATAACCAGGAATTTTTGTAGTCTTTCTGAAAGTTTTTATATTTGCAGAGTAATCTAAGAATCCATACTTTTATATAAGCTAGGGAGAAGAAAATTGTTTGAGAAGATTTGGTGGTCGTCTGTTACTTGCGCTGGGTTTTATTTAAAATAACAGTTATTAAGATTATCCCAGTATTTTGAAAATGTGCTTGTACTTTTGTGTGTCTGTGTGTGTGTAACACTGTCTGGGTTTTGGTTTGGTTTCTCTTGCTTTAATTAGGTTGTTTGCATTTGGTAGGAGAATTTCTCTCCCTAAAAGAAAACTACATGGAAACACATATTTTTTTTCCTTTTTTTACTACCTGCTTTTGGAGGGGAAGGTTCTTTCTTTACTGTCTGCGTTCCACCTTTTCATTTTAATTTAGCAAGTATTGAAGTTAACACCTTATCTTACAGGAACCTCTTATCTCTCGCTACAGATTTTGGGGTGCATAGGAATTTATTTTATTTTTGAATGAAGGACAGACAAAGGAGAGAGGATGCAGTTGTTGATTGATGACGTTCACAGAAGTGTCAGACCTTTGGCAAAGGCCTGGTTGTGAATCTGAGGGGGCTTCTAGGCAAGATTATGTAGCTCAAATCAATTCTAATGTCAGAGGTAGGCCTGTTGGTGTGTCACTTTGATCAAATAGGTCTGCTGTAATAAAATTGTCAGAAGAAACAGATAAATTCCTGTGACACGAATTGCCTTTTCTGAATTCAGATATATTGCAACTTCCCTCTCAGGCTTCTTTCATAAAGTTACCCACTACCCACTTGAAAGATATGATTTTATGATTTGGTTGGCACTTGTTAAATGTTTTCTCTTTAACGGACAGTAATTTATTTAACAAATGTATGTATTTAACATATTTCGATTTGATAGCCAACACTAGGGAACCAGTTAAATTTAGAAAATCTGTCAATACATTAAAATGGAGCAGTTGGCTCAGCCCCATAACTCGCTTTCCAAAATAAAAACACAACACCACATGTTTTATTGTCGATGCATGTAGGACAGACACTTAAATAGGATTGGCTCCTTGACAGGAAGACATTTTTACAGCCTAGTATGACATCCTTTCTAGGAATGTGTGTGTTGCTCCCTTCTCCAGTCAGTAACAGCAGACATCAAGCTATCACAGATGGGCCCCAACTGCTTACTATTGTTACAAAAATAATTGCGAGGAGTAGTTTTGTGAATTATATAGGAGAGTGTTGAATTTTCTGCAAGGCAGGACCTTGAACCTTATCCTCCTCCCCCAAGTCAGGTTACAGAGAGCAGATGATGATAGATGAACAGGTCTGATGACACAGCAGGGAAGGGTTATGAGTCCTGTCAAGATGATGGATAAAAATCCTAACACTAACATGATTGGACATTTGTTTTCAGAGCTAGTTCCACCTCACATTTGTACACATCATCCGATTGTCTCTTCAAATCAGCCACCTGCTCTGTCTATATGTTACAAAACTTAAAGCATAGAAATTACAGTTGCAAATGCAATTGAGTGATAAATACCTTATGCGACTGGTACAATGTTTGAAATATTTGCCAGACTGAATCAGATTTCTGCTTACACCAGCTGTATTTGTCTTAGCTGTCATCTGCAGTTGTTTTTTAGTCTGCATATATATCATGGACAATAATCCCTTCATAAAAAGGTTCTTTCTGGCTGTACAATATATTATAGATAAATAGGCAGGCAGTTACAGGTGGTTTACAGTTCCATTTTTGGGGCTGTGACATAGTAAGGAATATTTATCCCCACCAGTGAGGGGTAAAGCCCACCATAACTCATGAGTGTGGAGCTTAACCCAGTTCAAATAAAATGCAACTACTTTTGTGCAGATCAATGTTTTGTCTCTTTACAAAACAATGTGTGTGGGCTCCAATTGAATTTAAGTCATCTTCAAGAAAGTAAAACCATGAAGGTCCTTAGGCTTTCCTAGAGCTATTATTAACAGGCTATGCATCAATTAAACAAAAACCTAAAGAAAATAATACGTTAAGACAAGTGCTTTGAAGAGAACCTGACAACTCCATGGACCCTTGAAGCTAACTTTAAAAAAGACGCGTCTATTGTGTGTTTTTTTCCCCACCATCTCGTAACAGACAAATATTATTACAAAGATTTTGGAGACACTGGTGTAAAAGTTTTTAAACCTCAGGTCTGCAGCGCTATTAAAGTGTATTCCACCCCAATGCAGCCTGTGCAATGTTTCTGATTTATCTTAGTCTATACTTTTAGGTTGGTTTTTTTTTGTTTTTGTTTTTTAAGAAAGGACACATTTAAGTATTACATCAAATACAATTAATAGCAAGAATGACAGCATTGTAAGGTCTTCTTGACCACGTCATTGGAACCTTGACCCCACCTCACCCACTCATCATCACCCAAGTAGAGAGAGTAGTACAGAATCACATTTATATACAAGCACAAACCAGTGATAATCACGATGGATTTCCAGAGACACGAAATTCATCTCTGAACAGAGACAACTATGATTCAAAACAAACTTGCAGAGGTTATGACATAGCACAGGGAGTTTCTGAAGCTGTTCTATAAACTGCATCCCAGTTTTGGGAGTATTGTAAGACTTGAATGACAAATAACGTTTCTAGAATTAGGCGCCAACTTATCTAAAAGGTGTCTACAACAGCAGTCAATCCTTGTCAGTCTAGTGTTCTAATTTGAAATTTTAGCCTTTTTTAAAATTAAAGATAATTTACAAAAAGACAAAACAGCAGTGGCCCCCGTATGGAACTCCCTGTTCTATAAGATGAACAACAGAAGGATCCGCCTGCCCCCTCCATCCACCCCTCCCTGCTCTCCATGGACTGTTCATGATTCTTGTCCATTTAACAAATACTTTATAAACCAGGCAGAACTGAGGGAGTCAAACCCAGGTTACCAATTTTATTAACAGGAGTTTCAGATCCACAAAGTCAAAGGCCTTCATGAGGTCAACCAAAAGTGGGATGTTTCTTGTTGTACAGTTCAGGAACATGGGGGATACTTTCCCCCCTTTTAAAAAAAATAAATAAATTACAACGGCAGTTTCTATGTGTGATGTTATGAATTGATTGTAGTTTAGAGCTACACAAAAAATGTATGGTCTAAAAAGCTATGGTAAACACATGTACATGCAGACTAGCTTTTGATGCAGATGGCATAACAGGATAACATTGCCTTTGATAAGCACATGAATTATAATAGCTGTGATGATCGAGAAGTACAACCATTGCATAAAATGCCTCCACGTTACTAAACAGAAGCCAAGGCTTAGAGCCTCAGCCGTTGTTTAGAGCAAGTCAACCTTTTATTCCAAGGTAATGGTCAGGTTCCCAATCACACACACACACACACACACACAGAGGTAAGTGGCCAATGCACCCAGGTAGGCTGCCCACATGCATAACCAAGGTCCTTAATATCAAATCATATTGAATTAAAAAAAGCCAATTTTAAAGAGATTCCTCAAAAAGTCACATATTTACAGAACAGAGCTCAGAAAAAATCTTGGTACAAATACCATGACAGCTAATACAATGCATTGTGATAATCCACTGCAGCTTCTCTTGTCGGCATTGATTGTTGCCATTAAATAAATGACACCGATTCTGACATTTGTTAGGAGGAAAGGTGCCGTCTCATACAACCCGCTGACTGATAAACACCACTTTACTAGGAAAATCAACATTACTTCTTTTATCTAACTCCCCTTCCTGTATGTATCTGTCTTTTTACTACTCTCCTTTTCATCCTCTTGCTAGTTACTTGAACCTTTTTGTTCTCAATTATCATCACGATTCCTTTTTTTTTTTTTTTTTAATTTTTTTTATTTGCCTCAAAGCCTGGGGGGTGCACAGACATGCATGTCCTTTATTACCATATTACAGGCTTTATCAATTTTTTTTGTGTGCATATTTGATTTTCCCTTTAACCAGAAGGGGGACGCTTCTGAATACAATCCCTTTTTATAGGAGAGCTGTCCAGGTAAATCTAGAACAAAATCATACAACCCAATTATCACAGTGCATAGAATTGTATCTGTTTTACTCTGTGTTGTCATGGAAACAAATGATGATAATAATACTGCTGACAAAAGAGTGTGCCTGTCACAAAGACGGCTGCAGTGGGTGACGTCAGACCAGAAACAGGAAGTAACACACAGAGACTTGGGGTTTTGATGAAGCTCAGCGCGTGAATAATTAAACAGAGCAGAAAATAAAAGGTTTGAACACAACACAGGACACAGCACTTTCCGCCAAAATAAATAGACAAACAAAACAATACTAACATTAACAAACGGTGGATGCACATACAAACAAACACGGTGAGTTTAAACACTTACTATTATTTTTATTATTCTTTTTTGTTTATTTTAACCTCCTCTCCACTCACCGAACACACCACCAAGTGAGTGAAAAAATGCTGTTTTTATGCAGTTGTACCAAGACTCGATTGCTTGTCAATCATTCAATTGGAATCTCGGTACAACTGCACCTGAATTAATTAAGTGCAATCCCGTGACACACATTATACACATTTTATCTGCACGTGAAGTGATGTGCAATCCTCGTGCCTAACTACAATTATACATTTTAAATACTTGTGCTGCACACACCCATTTATATGCCGTGCAGCCAACTCTATACACCAACATTTACACACAACACATAACATATAAACATAAACTACGCACAAGGGCGTGGCCACATTGCCACATATACCCCCCCTTGTGCGCAGCACACATGGCCTCAACGGCCACCTCCCCATAAAACCCAGCAGTCCAGGACAAAGTCTCGGGCTGGGAAGGGAAGGCTTCAGTGGGCCCATGGCTGGCAATGCTGTCAGCACCCCTGCCCGGTAGTGGCACGGCTGACAGCACGCTGGTCCCACTCCTGCAGCGAAATTGCTGCGGGGATGCTGGTCTCCTGACCTCTCCCCTTTCTTCGTGGCCGGTAGCTCCCTCCTGTGGGGCTCCGGCCACAAAACTCCTGCAGCGAAACTGCTGCTGGGGAAAGTGGTCTCCTGACCTCTCCCCTTTCTTTGTAGCCGGTAGCTCCCTCCTGTGGGGCTCCGGCCACAAGAACTCCTGCAGTGGACTGCTGCTGGGGAAAGTGGTCTCCTGACCTCTCCCCTTTCTTCGTAGCGGTAGCTCCCTCCTGTGGGGCTCCGGCCACAGAGAGCTCCTGCAGCGAAACTGCTGCTGGGGAAAGTGGTCTCCTGACCTCTCCCCTGTCTTTGTAGCCGGTGGCTGGAGGCTGAGGCAGCTCCTGCTGCTCTGCTCCTGGTGGTGGTGGAGGAGGCAGAGGCAGCTCCTGCTCCTCTGCTCCTGGCGGTGGCGGAGGTAGAGGCAGCTCCTGCTCCTCTGCTCCAGGCAGTGGCGGAGGCAGAGGCAGCTCCTGCTGCTCTGCTCCTGGTGGTGGTGGAGGAGGCAGAGGCAGCTCCTGCTGCTCTGCTCCTGGTGGTGGTGGAGGCAGAGGCAGCTCCTGCTGCTCTGCTCCTGAAAGTGGCGGAGGCAGCTCCTGCTCCTCTGCTCCTAGTGGAGGAAGCGGTGGAGGTGGCGGAGGCAGAGGCAGCTCCTGCTGCTCTGCTCCTAGTGGCGGAAGCGGTGGAGGTGGGAGCAGCGTGTAGTCTCCTGGCAATGGAGGTGCGAGCAGCATGTAGTCTCCTGACGACGGAGGTGCGAGCAGCGTGTAGTCTCCTACTGTTGCAGGGGACTGGTGCGGCTCTGCCTCTCTTGCAGGGGACTGGTGCGGCTCTCCCGCTCTTGCAGGGGACTGTGGTGGAGGCAGAGGCAGCTCCTGTTCCTCTCCTCCGGGTGGCGACGGTGGGGAAAGTGATACCAGCAGACGTTCACACTCTGCTGGTGGATGGGAACCCAGCAGGCATTCACCCTCTGCTGGTGGACACGGGGACAGCAGGAATTCTTCCTCTGCTGGTGGACACGGGGACAGCAGGCATTCTTCCTCTGCTGGTGGACACGGGGACAGCAGGCATTGTTCCTCTGCTGGTGGACACGGGGACAGCAGGCATTGTTCCTCTGCTGGTGGAGATGGGGACAGCAGGCATTGTTCCTCTGCTGGTGGAGATGGGAACCAGCAGGCATTCTTCCTCTGCTGGTGGAGCTTGGGTCAGCTAGGCATTGTTCCTCTGCTGGTGGAGATGGCACCGCAGGCATTCTCCCTCTTGGGCTATGGAAGCACCGACTCCCCCTCTTTGGGTTGTGGACGCACCGACTCCCCCTCTTGGGCTGTGGAAGCACCGACTCCCCACTCAGGCGTGGGACATTCGGGCTCCCCACTCAGGCGTGGGACATTCGGGCTCCCCACTCAGGCGTGGGACATTCGGGCTACCCCCACTCAGGCGTGGGACATTCGGGCACCCCCACTCAGGCGTGGGACATTCGGGCACCCCCACTCAGGCGTGGGACATTCGGGCTCCTCCCACTCAGGCGTAGGACATTGGGCTCCTCCCTTTGGGCTAGAGAGGACAACAGCCTTGCTAGTAGCGGTGCAGGGCACCTTTTTAACACCGCCTGCAACTGCTGCGCTGATGTTACTCTGGGTCCCCCTTGCTTCTCCTGATCCAGCAGCCAGTCGATCACCTCCTCTGTCACTGGCTCTCTAGCGTCTTTCCTCCCTCCATTTCTCCAAAAAAAAAAAAAAAAAAAATTTTTTTTTTTTTCTTTCAAAACACACGGTACTCCTGCTCTGGTCTGAGTCTAGGAGGCGCTGATAATCCCACGATGACACCACGTGTCACAAAGACGGCTGCAGTGGGTGACGTCAGACCAGAAACAGGAAGTAACACACAGAGACTTGGGGTTTGATGAAGCTGAGCGTGATCGCTCAGCATTTAATAATTAAACAGAACAGAAAATAAAAGGTTTGAACACAACACAGGACACGGCACTTTACGCCAAAATAAATAGACAAACAAAACGATACTAACATTAACAAACGGTGGATGCACAGACAAACAAACACGGTGAGTTTAAACACTTACTATTATTTTTATTATTCTTTTTTGTTTATTTTAACCTCCTCGCCACACCCGTTCTCCACTCACCGAACACACCACCGAGTGAGTGAAAAAATGCTGTTTTTATGCAGTTATACCGAGACTCGATTGCTATTCAATCATTCAATTGGAATCTCGGTACAACTGCACGTGAATTAATTAAGTGCAATCCCGTGACACACATTATACACATTTTATCTGCACCTGAAGTGATGTGCAATCCTCGTGCCTAACTACAATTATACATTTTAAATACTCGTGCTGCACACACCCATTTATATCCCGTGCAGCCATCTCTATACACCAACATTTACACACAACACGTAACATATAAACATAAACTACGCACAAGGGCGTGGCCACATTGCCACAGTGCCCAGATGCACAACACATTATCCTTAGGTCACTGCAACTAAATAATAACTAGCATTGTCAATTAATACAGCTTACATATATAGTTAAGCTTTGTGTTGCATTAAAATCCAGATTGAAAAGGTAGCTTCACACTAGTTGTATCATTATTAAAATAATATTATTAATAAATGTTTGTTAACATAAGCGATATCTTGCATAAAACATTTTTATGGTCTCAACATGTCTGTCTTGGAAGTTGAAACATTTGAAAAGTACCATTTTGGGGACCCTGAGTGGCTCACCTGGTAAAAGCACATCCACATGTGCAGGGTGAGTCATACATGCAGGGTGAGTCATACATGCAGGGGAGCACAGGTTCTTTCTACCCTGGGGATTGCATTGCAGTGGCTCTGGCCCTCCGGTGAGAGGGAGGGAAAACCAGCAGGGTCTGTTTCTCCTCATAGTGCTACAGTGGACCCTGTCACAGCAGCGAGGTTATGCAGACACCTCCAGAAGAAATTGGCTTGGTCGTAAGTTCGGAGGAGGCCCACTGAATCTTCAGTTCTCCTGAGCTGTATGGAGAACTGCTGCGTTGAGGGACTGTAATTGGACATTCTAAATTGGGAAGAAAATTGGGAAACAAACAATTTGGCACGAGATACATTTTTTTTTTTTAAAGTACCATTTTAAAGCAATTTTTGATACCTAGTTCTTTGGGCAAACCTGTACCAGATATCCATCTGAGGGCAGCCATGTTGACATAGTGACTTGGTAGTTAATTATTTGAACTTATTAAGACAGATTAACACATGTAGAATGTGTTTATTGTATACCACCAATACCGGTGTTTCTGTAGTGATTCCAGACATGAAGGCAAAGTCTATTTCTCATTGTTCTGCGAATCAATAAAAAGAATTTGAGCAAGGGGGTATGAGTGGGGTATAATCAGGACCAAATGATCCACTGCATTTATTCTACGTTTATGCATCTCTCCCAATATTTAGTAGTGTATGTGTTTATTTTTTAATTATATAGGTCAGATTGGGCCACCCACGTTGTGTGCATGATCATTCTATTGCTCGAGAGCAGCTTTATCTGTATTTCCTCTTGGTCTTGTCCTCTATTTCACAGCTGAGCTGGGATGCCTCTGGGACCATGTTTACAGAGCTTATTGGCCTCTTAGCATGTACAAGCTTAATCATCCTTTTTCTTGGGAATTAAAAAAACCGTCTCCTGAGTTTATTCAGAAAAGCAGTGTTTCAGCACTGTGAGCTGCGCAATAGCAACAACAAGACAATAAAGAGTCGCTGGAGTGACAGCTGTCAGAAGAATTGGGAATGTTAAACTTCAGTGTCAAACAGTCTTCCAGCATGGGAAATACGTTTGGAGGGAAGCCTCCAATAAACAGCAACAAAGCCAAGCTCAGTTTATTTCATTAATGTTGATATATAGAATTTTTGGGCATTTACCGGCATGCTGGTTTCCCTATCCTGTTTCACAAGGGCTGTGGACTGGGGTCATTTGCAAATGCTCCCATAAGAACATTATTTTAAAGTTTGACAAATTTTGACATGTCTCTTAACTAAAAAAAAACCATGACTTACCATTACATTAAAATCTGAAAACATAGAAATATGCACCTTATCTGTCTTTTAGTTTATGTTTACCAAAAATGCTCCTTGGGTTTGTGCCCCAAACAGAATCTCTGTTGTGCTGTTTGGTAACCATGCTACAGTGCTAATATTTCCCTGCAAAATTCAAGATATATATCATCCAGGGGCAGATAGCATGGCAGCTACAAATATTAATAGTATCAAGCAGAATTAGCTTCCGTGTGACAATATGTTTTGTACTCTTTTCAACCCTTGAAAGAGTGGATTTTGCAGTTTGGTTAAAGCTTCTAAAATGAAGTGCCAAATACAGTTGTTGTATTTATGAATATTACCTTTTACGGAAATCTTGGGAGAGAATATATGTTATTGTTGCTGAGTAATTGCACTGTAATGTGTAGTTACATGTTGTAATGACAAAGTTTGATTACCTTGAATTTACAGTACAAGTAGTTTAAGCATCATATTTTGACAGATAGACAGACTAATGTTTCTACTTATTATTTTTTTTTCTGTTAAGGCACCCACTTTCAATGAGCATGTCTAATTTATCAAGGATACATTTTTCATAACTACTTAAGAGTTCTATTTGTGCCTCCTTGCTTGAACTAAGGTAGCTGCAGAACACATTACTCAAATTCAAGGCTGCCATAGTCAGCACATAAACAAGGAGATAGAAATGAATACACTACCCTCACTTTCTATTTCAATAAATGAAAACCTGTCCATTGAAAGTGTAGGTTCACGTACAATAGATACATATATTTTGTTTAAATGAATATTATAGCAGTCTAGATCAGAAGTTCCTTGGCAGGTAACTGGTTAAAGTAAATGGAGTTCAGGAGACTGGAGTACATGGCAGTATGTCACTCAGTTAGTGTGCAGGAGAATTAGCATGCTGAAACTGTGCAGTGCCCAGGAAACTGCAGCAAACTGAACTTGGGCTTTTTCATAATGTGAAACTAAATAAATAACACTGATATCCTCTGGGAACAAACTGGAAAAGGAAACAGAACAACCGCAATAACCACTGCTGTGCTCCATCTTTATTCATTATACAATGTATTTGTACAGCCCTTACTGGTATATTTTCCTGGCTGCTGTTTTCCATTAAAGGTTGAAATAAATACAAAATTAAATAATTTTCTTACCCATGTATCAGTCATGTTATTTGGTTTCCAATTCTTATATTGCTTCCATTTTTCATGACATCCTTTAAAATTATTTTTTGAAAGTTCAGTGTGGTTCATAGCAATATGTCCTCTACTAATTTTCAACATGCTTGTAGATAGTTCCTCACAAGGGCTTGCAAGGGCTTGCTTCAGCAATGTTAGACTAAAGCAGTGGTGCGCAACTCAGTCCTGGAAGGCCGGTGTCCCTACAGGTTTTTATTCCAACTGCACCCTATAGTACTTTATTGGACCATATTAGAAGCTTAATTGGTCCAATTAACTAATTTAGGGTATGGTTAGAACAAAAACCAGGAGGGACACCGGCCCTCCATGAGCTGAGTTGTGCACCACTGGACTAAAGGTATGAGTTTGAA
This sequence comes from Acipenser oxyrinchus oxyrinchus, assembly GCA_030684275.1. Taxonomy (NCBI): domain Eukaryota; kingdom Metazoa; phylum Chordata; class Actinopteri; order Acipenseriformes; family Acipenseridae; genus Acipenser; species Acipenser oxyrinchus. The sequence goes on along the minus strand of CM060256.1, from coordinate 46,849,383 downwards.
ACTAATCTTCTACACCTGTGAAAGTTTCTTTGCTGACAATTGTGTTGCGATGGACCAGTTGAGTTAATTGCTACTCTTAATGAGATGTAAAAAGCCAGATTTTTAATTGTTCATTCCAGGTAAGCTCACACACGTATTGAAGGTGAGACTAATTATTCAATTAGTCTCACTCTCTTACCTTTGTCTCACATTGATGATGCAAAAAGCCCTTGTGGGCAACTAACTTGAATCATGTTTTAATGGTCTTTAGTATACCAAGTATTGCTATGAACCATGCATAGTGCGATGAATATTGCTATAAATATTAAATATTATAATGATGTAATGACAAACAGAAACAAAACAAGAATTGGAAATAGCATGCATGATACATAGGTGGGATCATACTTGAATTGATTCTACCCCCATTTGGTATTTGGATCTTACATTTCTATGACTGCCGTGTAACTCTTTACATTTGTTGACATTGAATTTCATTTGTCACGTTTCTGCCCAGTTCTATATGCAGTCTAAATCTTTTTGGATTTCCTGGGCTTTTTGTATGTCCAATTATATGATGTCATAGGCTCTGTGTCCACTGTTGCAGTGACTTCTTCGACAAAGTCTAAGAGGTTTGTCAGGCAGGAGAGCCCTTTTATGACTCCTATGATGTTGATAAGGCTGAATTATTTGGTGTTTTACAGAGAGTGTGTTGCATTTTGACATCAAAAACTAAGGCCAAGCTATGGCATCCAAAAGTTAAATATTTATGGACACTATGGAGATATTTAGTGTTATATGTTCAATTGTATAGTGTCAAGTTTAATATATTAATATTATATTTGGTTATCACATAACCAAAAAACCCAAGTGAAGCTCCTGTTTTTTAGTAACCTTTTGTTAGTGTGTATACATTTACTACCTTTTTTATCCTCTAATATGTGCAGCTCAATTTTGCAGTCTGGTCAACAGCGTGTACCATACGGGTCCTTGTTCTTAGAAAAAATATTTTGTTCCCTGATAGCAACCTAAAAATCTATGCTGTTTATAGATTGAGTGCAAGAAACCTTAAGGGTGAGACTGTAGCTGCTCAGTGCTGTGACAGAGACTAATGTGATGTGCGTACATTTTGAAAGTGGAAGGGGGAGTATGTGTGCCCTTACTCAAGTTAATTAAAATGTTTCTGGAAATCTTTGGAGTAACATTCATAATCCAATCATTTTGGGTCTGTGAGTGTTTGTGTTGGAGATCTGATAGCACCTTGGGAAAACAGTCAATGAATTTATCTTAACCATTTTTTCACGTATCTTATCAACCATTTTTTAGGGTGGAGTAGTTCATTGGCTAAGAGCAGCTTGTTACATTATTCTGTCTCTTGCATATGAAACTACAACTGTACATACAGTATTCATTCCCATTGGAGACACCATGTCTCTGCCATTAACCATCTCAAAACTGTCCAGGAAGATATCATAAATTAAATATTTGTTTTCTATTGATGGCCAACTTATTTAGTCCATTGTGCTTTTCATTGAAAAGAGGGAAGAGAGTGACAAAGAGAACACTGTTAAACATGTAAACAGTTAGCAGATTGACGTTGCAGTTAAATGGAATTTCGAGAGGTGCCTCAGGGATGTTTTTTTAAAGCAGGTGATGTTAATCATATTGATATTGTGAATAAAGCACGGTAGAAACTCAGTATGGTATGGCTGATGTCATGAATTAGGTTTCTCTGTGATGTGTCATGGAATGCAGCAGGTGATCCTCAGCAATCTATTATTTCAATGGACACCTAAAGAGAAAGTGATTTACGTCACTGTTTCATGAAGTTAAATCACAGTCTTGATATCCTGTATCCCTATGGGATGGGTGTTACTGCTTTGATTGGTATTTTAGTAAGTTGTCTGTAAATCAAATTTGATAGACACAGCACCGTAAAACAGCAGCTAGTTCAACCAATAAAAACTGTAAAACAAACCAAAAAAAATTGGTTAAATTGGTTAAATAGGAATTCACTTTCTCCCAAAAACAATTATTATTGATACAATGCATGGTGTTTTATTTGGTTTTTCTGTCCTAGGTGTTGGTATTCTGTTATTTAAGATTTTTATCAATCTGATTTCCACAAAAACGCTTTTCAAAATCTCACCCACAGAAAAGCAAGTGGAGCAAAGCTAACAGGGTCTCGATTGAATTGATTGCAGTCCATTTACAGGTTAATTAAAACAGTTAATTCAAAGGAAATAAATCAGTTGTAAAGGAGAGTCCTTCTTCTTGTATTACTGCACTCCCGCACAACGTACCTGGTATATTCAGTGGCACTCAAGTAGTTAATACAACAGTATTCTTTGGTGCATCTTCAATTGAAAGCAGAATAAAATATTCTGTGCTCTTTGACATTTAACTGTGCATACATCCTGATGCATAAACAGCTACATAGCTCTGCAAGTGTATTTGCATGTCAATGGTCTTGGAAATGGCTTTGTGCTTGCAACTTATTTGCACATGAATATAATGACTTGCATGTACAGGCTATTTTTATAAATCCAGTCCAAGTTTTTTTTCTGTTTTTTTTTTTGCAATGGGGTCCCAACCTGTGCTGTAAACTTTAATTGGTCAGCAGTCAACACAAGTACATTAAAACGTTTTCTTGAATATTCAAAGAGAAACAGCCGACTTTGAAGTGTTACAGAACCCCCTGCATTGTTTAAAACAAACACATTACTTTACCTGCTGTATCCCAAATTGTCCAAATCACAGCAATTCATTTTTCAAAATAATGGTAGGATTGTTTTGATATTTTTATCCACACATCTTTGGTAAATCAACTAGGAAATTCTACATTTTCAACTCCTACTCAGGAGCGTTCACCAGGAGAAAGATTATTTTTCAAAATAGTGCCATGTTTCCAGATCATGCTCCCTCCTGCAACAATGCTGGTTATTTGAAATGAGTGGTGTTTTGTGGGAACAAAAAAAAACAGCATTGCTGCAGGAGGGAGCATGATCTGGATGCACTGCGATGTTTGGAAGAGAAATTATCTTTCTCCTGATGAACACTCCCAAATAAATGTTGAGAAAAGTGTCAATGCAATTAATGAATTGTTTATTCAAATAAAAAAATAAAAATAAACTGCTAGAATGTGATTAAATCTAAAATGTACCACTGGGTATACTGTAGGCATCATTTGGTTTTTAGTCAACAGGAACAAGAAAAGACATAGGGAATAATTTCATTAGTTTTTTGTCCTTCAACTAGATGCAGTTCTTTAGTTTTCAGGATCATTCATCCATCTTGTTTAACATACCAAATTCAATAAGAAAGGAACCATAGCAGTGAAAATGCATGTCTGCTACACTACATTCCTGTTTTCTTTTCCTATGTGTATGTCAGAGACAGTTGTGCATAACATCTTGCGTTCTGTCACAACATGTCATCTCACCTAACGGCATCTGCTCTGAAAACATCCTCTCAATTACCTTCCCCTGTGTGCTTGTGCTCCTGTTATGTGCTATGGTGCATATCAGATGTTCACTGATATAATATCACTACTGTGATTGGCTTATTTAAATACAATGTCCTGTTTGCAGTAAATATCCCTGTCAAAGTCTTATTCTTTTCTCAAGGGCAACTCAGATGTTAACCAGAAATGGGCAACACAGCACCAAGCTTTGGAGGTGGGTGTTGATTTGTTGTAACCAGACACATATTTCTGAAATCCATATAGGATACATTTTAAATATCCAAATATTCTTTCATTTTTAATAAGCTTACATAATGTAAAAAAATAGCACTGTGTTACCATTGAGATACTTAGCTGACAGGAATACATATAGCTAACAAAATGATTCCTGTAAATCTTAATATACCTGTATAGTACCATCACTTCACATTATGGACTTTTTTGTGTTGATCAGTGGCAAAAACTGTATACACATTACTGTATATATATATATATATATATATATATATATATATATATATATATATATATATATATCACACACACACACACACACACACACAGAGTATATATACAATCAATCCCTTTATTCCCATCCCAGCCAATGGAGTTTTGGGCTAGCTGTCAGAAACTGTTCGTCTCCATGTCAGATATAATAGCTGCTGCTACATGTATAGATGTTACTGCTCATATCTTTTGGGAAGCCGCCAAGTGTATGGACTCCTTTGCTGGGAGCTGGCAGCAAACACGGCACAGCTTTTTCCCCTGCCAAGACATGAAGACTGTTGACTCTGACAGAATGACATTCACTGGGTGACACAAGGTGAGCCCAATCGATTCAGACAATTTGGTTTAGCAGAAAAAAAATACACTGTGCTTCTTCTCAAGTACTTGTAGGAAATGCTAGTACAGGAATCTTTCTTAATCTGGTGAATAATGCTGTACCCCCTTTCTTTAGAAAAAATCACTTGCACAATTGAAGGATTGGGATAGAGCCTTCATTAGCACTGACAGTGTTTGTGAGGTGGATTCAGTCAGAACTGCAGCCTAATCCCTCTCTGGAGCACTTGTCTGTGACAAATGTGGTTCTTTTTTCACTGCTTGGAGATACTGTACACTGTGTTTATTATACAATCAGATTTCTAATAGCACTCTATGGATCTTCAATGACCTTTTATTATCAATAATACTTACCTATAACAGGAGGACACTTTGCATTCTTACCAAAGATGCATGCTGGAATTCCATGTAAGGTAGACCTGCATGAGAGAAACACATACCTGTGCCATGTTTTGAAAGTTATACCAAGGGAGAACTTTACCATTTGTATTATTGTTTTTACTTCATTCTAGTGCAGTTTATTGTCAATGCAAAATAATGCAAATTTTTACTGTTTTGTTTAATATTTTACCCACAAGACTGTGCAATCATGTTTCATTACTGCAGCAGATCAGTGAGGGTCCTCCGGTCCCACGACCAGTGACTTGAAATCAGATGTCAGCAAGCTACAGTCCACTGGAGGACAAAGGTCAGCCCTGCAAGTGTCTGCTTGAACTCATCAGGCACCTGGCCAACAGGGTCCACCATAGCGGGATTATGGAGAAACAATCCCTGACAATTTTGCCTTTCTGACCTACTGGAGCGCCAGAGCTAATGTAACAATCCCTCTAGTATCCCAGTGAAGACTGGTGTCTTTAGTGAGGATGGGACTTTCAAGGTTCCTAAACACAATATCAAAAGGTAGTGACTGAAGCTCAAACCCCCATCTAGAGAGACCAAGTTTATAGACCAACACGCTGTCTGCTATGCAAAACAGTGCCAAGATCCTCTGGGGGTTTGAACCTCAGTCGATACCATCCGTCAGGCACTGTGACAGGGCTGGCTATGCCCTGCAAATCCAGCTCCTTCAGGTTCCTGGCTGGTCCTCTCTTTTTTAGATGTACTACAGGCAACAGAGAGCAAGTAGTCCGAGACAGAGAGCAAGATGTGTGTCGCTGACCAAGGTGCTGAAAGTTTAAACTAGGGTACTGTGGCTGAAGTAAGCTGTTACCACAATGTAAAAGGTGGCATCCTTTATTTTCTTTTTTGCCCAGTTCGGCGACTTTTTTGAAAATGTTGTTTTTATTATTATTTGTAATACACTTTTTTAATTTGTCACTGTTTGACTGTTCCTCTATTTGTTTAATAAACAACCACATTTACATTAAAAGTGACATTCTTTGTGGTAAACAATGTCACCTCTACCCTATAACTGGGAAGTTGACTTACCTTTCCAGCTTTTTAAATTAAAAGGTCACTATCATCCAAAGAAAACAGCAATGATCTCCAGAGTTCAATTATATAATTATGGGTCCTGTTTCGAAGCAAGTAGACTAGCACATTTTCAGAGAGGAACACATCTTGCAAAGATGAACTAATAAAAATTGGGCCCTGTATCTTTTGAATGGAAACGTTGAAAGAATAATACACTACAAACATGTGAACAATATGCCGGCAGTGCAACTTTCAAAGTAAAAGCTGCAGTCAATTGATGAATAGCTCAAACAACCATTGAAGGCAATGTTAGACAATTGTACTCAATGTATGGGAGGTCTACTGTCAGTAATTAGAAACTAGTTCAGTCTAGAGTCTTGATTCTAGGACCTTTTCATGTAAAGACTGTACATAATGCCAATAGTTAACTGTGTTGTCATTTTGTAAAACAGACCAGCTCTACATGATCAAAATCTGTGCATTGGGCCATTAAAATTTACATGAAGGGTCAGGGATCAAATGAGGAAACTACACCAGTGATAGATTATATGAGCTTATTATACAAACCCGAGCATGCGCTACTGCTCCTAGAAATTAGGTCCTTAATATTTTACCTACATTAAAATAATTGCCATTACACATTTTATATTATGTATTAGCTAGCAAACACAGATATGCAATATCCTATCACACCACAGCAAAATGTCTTTAATTAGGATATAATATCACAGCAAGCTCTTTCACAGTTTAATTGTAACAGAAGCAGAAGAAGTTCAAAATAGGGGCATTTCTAAGTGTGGGGAAAGTCTAATTACCTCAGAAGAGGAGTCTATTAGCATATACTGTAATGATAAATACACAGGCTTCCAGTTTGGCTTCAATTAAAGGTGGTTGCATGAGGTGTTACAAATGGGATTGTTTTCATCCCAGATTTTCAAGACCAGATTGTCTTCCATCTGGTTCATTCCCATTGAAGAGGTCAGGTCAAGTTCAAAATATTTAATGAGCAATAGGTTTAAAGTTCACCTCCATTAAAGCATTAGACTAACGTAGCAGTTGCTTTAGGTCAAATTAAACACTAAACAGCCTAAAAGAAAACTGGTTGTTTTTCATAACAGAAATAATGTTCAGCAATACTCTTGTTGCTGAACAGGATTTAGTAAACACATATTGTGACTACACCACCATGTATCTCTGTGTCATTACAGTGCAACTAATATACCAGTGGCTTGTGGGTAACAATTATATCAAGTGCAAGACATAATTCATTGTCCTAACCTCAAACAAAGATGAAACACAGAAATACAGATTGGTTCTACTTAACTCCAAGACACAGTGTAAACCAGAACTGTTTAAAAAGAAGTATAATTAATGCTCATTTAAATTTGAATTAAGGTAGAGCACTGTAAGCAATGCATGCAGGGCAAAGCAGATATTTTAAAAAAGGTATTCAACAGTGAGGGGATTACTGCCAACGTCAGTCACTCCTATGATCAAAGGTCCAAACGTTCTCATAAGGGGTTTGTAAATAATATTAAAATGGGATATGTAGCTTTAAGTGTTGTAAGTTACCCTGTCACTCTCTTCTCACCAGCCTTTAAACAAAGCAAAAAAACATGTATTGCCAATAGATAGCCAGTGTAGGTCACCAGGGCCTGATTACAGGGGGCTGGCTGTCCACTACATCAGACACAATCATTCAGAGTTCTTGACCTTCTGATGGTTAAATGAACAGTATCCTCGCTCAGCAGATTCAGAGAAGCTTTCTGCAGAGACTTTTTAACCTTGGCACATTATATATCATGTCTTAATGTCATTCAACTAGACAAGCACTTGATCAAGATCAGTTATTTGTTGGGTAACTGCACACTGCTGGTATTGTGGGTCGAATTTCATATTTTACAGTACATTTTTGCTGCAAATCTTTGACATTTGATCTATATTAAAGAATTAAGGGGACAGCTATTGCTGCAATGCAATTACTTTTATTAAAATGTACCTGCTCTACACTTCCATTCACAATAGGTCTCAAACGTGCAGTTTTGAAAGAAACACATGATATCGCAAACATGTATTTTAATTTTAAACCATGACATACACTAGGTAAAATAAAGTTCCCTGTTTGCTTACCTTGCATTCCAGGAAATCTGTTACACTTGCATTTCCTGGGTCATTCACCTGAGCAGTGTCTTTACTGGCTGCTTAATTGGTTAGCTCGTTGGTTACTGACAGGACAGAAATCCCTGAAGGGGAAGGGACAACTTCACTTTCGTGGTGAAATAAAAAAAAAAAGGCAATCCAAGATTTCTTTAAACTTGTGTAGTACCAGATATTTTAAAATGAAAAATACATGTTTGGTAAAACATAAGTACATTTCATTCACATTTGAGGCCTCTAAAGTGAATGGGTACACGGCATGGAAAATGTCAGATTTTTTTTTCATAACCTACAATCACTTAAAGGGTTCCTATGTAAATGTTAACTGTTTTCAAATATATCACTGGGCTACCCATTATAATACCACTATATTACTGTGAAGAAGCCAATTGCACAACATGCATATTTTAAAGAAATATCCACTGACATGGTATTGCAATAGACTGCCAGTGCACTTTGGTATACATCATTGTGATGCCATTGATATGTTATAATATGAAAAAGTTACGACTGTTTTTTCTTCTACCAATTGCTCATAATATTGTAGCTGCCCTTATACAGTCATTGTCCATTAGTATAAAACAGTTACGTTGCTATTTTAGTGTCCCTGCGTGTGTTGTTTTGGATGCTTTTTAAAAGAGAAAAGTAATTGAACAGGACTTTGTCAAAAAGCCTTCTATTCTCTGGTCTAAACTGAACTTTAGGTAATGTGACCTTATCTAGGTGGAGAAATTTATGCTCCTTAAATATAGATATGAAGCAGCCTAGCAAACATTTTACATGTTGCTGAAAAAACACTATTCAGTTTGTTAGCGAAATGCCAAAAATCCACATAAATAATAAAGACTAAAACCTTGTATTTGTGCATTATACACTTGGCAGAGTGACTGATTAGATTGTCAGTTGTTCATTCTGAGCAGCCCTTTGCAATATTGAAGTTGAAATGTAAGTTTCTATTGCCCCAGATTGATTGTGACTGGTTGCTTGCTATTTGAGGATTTACTGACTGGTTGAGTGGAGTTGTTTGCCTCAACAAAGGCTCTGGTTTACATGCTTGATGAGTACAGGGAAGAACTGGAGCACTGGACAAATGTTTAGAAATCCATTTCATCTACGAGTCGTGCAAAATTGTTCAGATTGTGACCCTAGAGCTGGAGGGATAATCATGTTACAAAAGGTTAAGCCAAATATGTTATTGTAACTTAGAAATAAAACATGGTTACTGGAAGTTGTAGTGGCTGGAAAATGCCAGTGTCTGTTATAAAATGTTTTCTAGAGGTTGTGCACTAATGCAGAGCACCGGAGCACACTGAATTAAGGTGGAGGGTATTCAGACTAAAGTGAAAATGTTGACCTTTTCCTTGGGTTTTGATCGAGTTTCATGTTGTAACACTGGAACATTATAAAAAGAAATGCTCTATTTGACAAGAGACTAAGTAAGTAAAATAATCTGAATTAATTTTGCTTAAAAGGCATTTTACACCTGAAAGAAATAGAGATAACCACTATTAACAAATATGCTTATGCTGCCTGGCTTATGGGACACCTTTACAAATGGTGCAAATTAAAAAAAGTATGCCAGATTTATGCTCGTTTGGAAATGTAATTTTAAAATCACTGCTTCCTATAATTTCCATATCATCCAGGATTACTGTACTTCCCTTCCCATATTCATTTACAGATAGTGATGAAATATTAATAAACAGTTTTTCTTATTCAGTTAACCGTGATAAGATTGTGTGTTTAATTGCCTCACAGAAAGCTTTGTTTGTATGTCACCTTTGTCTTGTTCCTGAGATGCAAACTCCAATGTATTTATCTTCCTCTTCCTTAAATGGGAGTAACTGTGTGAACAAAATTGCCATGAAAATAATTAGTTCTTATCTTTTGTCATTTATCTTGGTGCACTAGCTACATGATTCCTAGAAGTCTTATAAATTAGCATGGGCATCTTTTTATCAAAGTTAATCACAAATTGATGTAAGATCTAGAAAGACATGTGCCCCTCTGAGAAAAAGAATTGGCATTAATTGACTCTATTCACAATTTTTTTTTTTCTCTCAAGATTTCTTTATGAATAAGGTTGTTTGATTTCAGTGAAACTGCTTGACAGCTGTCGGTTTCTTTAACAGTCAAGAAAAGTTGCACCAGGCCCATTATGTGCAGTCAAGCTGAGTTTCCACTGCCTGAACACCACTGTCAATAAGCATGCTGCTCCAATCATTGCCCTTGATAAGGTTCATTTAATTCTCATCAAGAATGGTTAGAAAAGCATTCTGGAGAACAGGATGAGAGAGCACAAAGGGCTGAAAACAGGTTGTTAAGGGCCAAAAACAAACTGTTTGAAAATTCTTAATATAACTACTCGAGAACCAACAAGAATTCTTAAAAAACCAATAGAGAAAACAATTATGACATTTTTTTATGTGTGTTACTGATTTTGTTATATGTTTAAGTAAGCGTAATAATAATGTAGAGTTTTACAGTAACTTAGCCAACATGCAGTAGAATAAAAAACAAAACGAGAGGGATTGCTGGAAACTTCAGTTTTATTGCTACTCACGTTCAGGGCACACAAGTTGTCTGTGTTTCCGGAAATGGAATTGCTAGTAGTATTCAGCATATAGTTTATAATAACTGAACTACAGAAATAATAATAATAATAATACTGGAAGTTGCTGATAAATGTTAATAACTTTGAGCTTCACTGCTGTGGAAGCGATTACTAGGCTCAAGAGCACGGGGTGAAACATCAGTAATTTGTACAGTCTTCGATACAAAAAGCACCTGTAGAGGAATCAGTTTTCACAAGAGGACGAGGAGACTGAAAGGACGTTGGCCTCAGTTCCAAGAGAAGCTTCTAGTCCTGCCCTAGTTTTGCTCATTTTTTTTTATTTATTTGCTTGTGACTATCACATTTTTCTCGTCACAAAGTTTGTTCCAAGATAAAATAGATGTTATCGGCTTCATTTTTTATTGCTCCTGTTGACGACTCATCAGGGAGATCCAACGTTTATATATAACAAAATACATGCCAGGGAATAATTGTTCGTTAACAATCAGTAATCCGAATGCCAGACAGACAACCTCAATCCCTGTATGTGCTTTATGCTATATATACAGTTTAGTCAAAAGTTTACATACCCCAATGGTATTATTTCTAGAAATTTCTCAAACAAAGAATTATAGGAAAATCTTTTGTAGCAAAAGTTTTGCTTTTGTGGATGAGGAAAAAAAAGTTACAAGAAATCAATGTCTACAATTATTTATTTGTCAATGAGTTTTTGGCATGATTCTTTAGTGCTTTTTGAACATTCTTCAATGCAAAATTGTTCCAGTCCATTCAAATTCCAAGGACTTCTCTTGTACACAGCCTTGTTCAACTCATACCAAAGATTCTAAATCAGATTTTGAGCGGGACATTGACTAGGTCATTCCAGTACCTTGATTTGTCATGTTGGAACATCCAGTTGCGCTTTAAACCAAGTTTTGTAGCGGGAGGGGGGGGGGGGGTTCAGATGATTGGCCAATATCTTTTGGTATGCCATGGAATCTATTTTACCATGTATTGGAACTAAATTTCTTGTGCCATTAGAGATAAAACAGCCCTATAGAAGGATATTGCCACCTCCATGCTTGACAGTTTTGTATTTATGAAAACCAGTTTAAAGTTATTATCAATTAAATTAGTTTAACCAAAATATGATGTGGTAACATCTACCCCCCCATTATTCTTTATTCACATGTATGTACTGCTTCAAGCTACACTTGAGCTTGAGATGTCATTCATAATCTCCTGCTGCTGCAAAAAGTAGTTTGTCAATGCCTGTTTTGTTCCCAGAGTGGCAAGAAGGTCTAACAGGGCCTTATTGCCCCAATTTCACATTGACATAAATGTACTGCAAAGCACCGCCACCGGTTTTGGCACACTACCTTTAGGGAATGTAAACAAGCCAAGGTACCAACAAGGTCTGATCTCTGATAAGCTGAGGAATAATGCCTTTAACAGACAACAAGGAAATGTATAGTAGAAAACTAAACATCATCGTGGGCATTACCACCTTAGTTTCTACTGGCTTCGAATGAGGAGGCTGAAAGGACCTTGGGATCAATTCTAAGAGAAGCTCTAATCCTACCCTAGGTGTTACTGAACAGGCTGCAGGGTTTGCCACAAAACACATTATTTAACGTTGCTACCTGCTGTGTTATACATATTTCTGCAATCTTTTTGTTTTCACATGTCCTTGGTAAATCAGTTTTGCACACACTTTGTTTCACATTGCGTCCTTGATATCTCACAACATCTGCTGTCATCACAGACCGCCAGTCTGGGATGGACGGCTGCCACAGAAAATATATTTATCTATTTCTCCTTCTGTGGAAAATGCTTGAAAATATTATATATATATATATATATATATATATATATATATATATATATATATATATATATATATATATATATATATATATAGTATCTGTGTCAAGGAGAACACAAGACAAGGTTTCAAGGCTAAACTTTTTATTGGTTTTAGCCTAAATAAATCGCTTTTACAAAGCAGCTGTCAGCCACAGCTCACGCTAGTACAAGTTGGCTTTTTCTTCCCTTTAGCTCTTTCTCTGTTCACTCTGTTCTCCTTCTCTCAGTCCGACCCCGGGATCCAGCTTTCAGCTCCTTTTATAGGAGAGTTGGACGGAGGCGGTGCCCGTTCCAACCAATCCAGAACGGACACCTCACCCTGCTGGCAGGTTCCAGAATGACAGCTGTATGGAAATCCCCCAGCCCAGGTACCTCAGTCTGGGGATCGGAACACTGTAGACGAAAGGGGCGGGTAACCTCGCTGGATGGAAGCGTACAGGCTGAGTTCTCCCGTTCACTCTTCCGGGTTGTTAACAAGCAGTCAGCGTGCCCTGCCCATCTCACCAGCCCACCTCGGGACCTGCTCTTATATAATCAGATTTTTTTCCCCCACCCCAAAAACCACTTTTGGAAAAACAAAAAAAGAAACAAAAAATTTCAGAAAGTATTACTTTTGTCAAATGTCCATACATTTTCACACAGAACACTGTATAGGCACAAAGAAATGAACTGACAGGCCTACTGTTAAAGAAGTTTCAGTACAAATTGGTCGCAAGAAATGGATCTGAGAAAGCACAATGGTGCCCTGATAATAACGTTCAACTGAGGAGGTTCTATTTGCTCCCTTGCAATGAGAGTAAGGGCCAACTAACATTTTATGTGCATGTGACAGTTAGGCTTTGTCAAAAGCAACCACTATAATTTAATCACAGTGAAAAAAAAGGCTAGAAAAGTAAAGATATTAATGACACTGAACTATGAGAAGATGCTGTCTGAGTGAGAATTACACAGCAGGCAGCAACAGTAAGTACTGTTTTTTGTTATTAAAACTACAGCCCGTTCAGGAACACTTTGTGTGGGTTGCTGTTTAGGTACATTCCCCCTTCAAAAGAGACAGCCCCCAATCCTTCCCACAGCTAACTGGGACTTCATTCAAATAATGGATTGATGCTGTTAAAACAATCAGAACAGCTGATGAAATCAAAGTGTTCCAACGTGTTGGCACTGGAGTCTGGAGTCCGTGACACACACACACCTAACACATTGTATGAACAATGTATTCACTGTATCCCCAAGCAACTCATTTCTATTAAATAAATGATTGGCTTGCGATATTTAATTTATTTCTGGGTGTTGGTTGTAATAGGATTTAGTCACTTAAAACCCAAATGACCCAACATGATTGTCTCTGATATAGTTAATTATCCAAGAGGTAAAGTCTAGCACATTTTACTTGAAATGTCTTTTTTGATTGAAAATGCAATTTAGAAGTAACTTATTTAACCCTATACAACCAGAAACCAATATCACAGGCAAACCCAATTATTATACATTCCACCATGGTTAATACTGTACGTGACCCATGTGTTTTCTTTCAGGTACTGTATTTTGTTTCGACAGTAATGAATGCCATGTTTCTTTTCATTCTTATATATGTTTCTTAAGTGCGAAGGGGCAAGTCAGGGTGACCTTGACTGCTATTGTTCTATTTCAGTATGTCCAACATAATGCTTAGAGCTAAAACATATTACCAGTCAACATACATGTTCCTTAAATACATAGCATTGTGATGATAGCAACATACCAATTCAATAATGATATGAATAAAACCTTTTTTTCCTGTAACCACCACACAAACACCAACAGACTGTACATATAATGTAGAGGTCACCCTTTGTCTTGCGTACCTAAAACACATTACAGTATGTAGTAATACCAGACTCTGATAAACACTGTACAGTGCCTTTCATGTTTTGCATATTAAACAACGGTATGCAAGAATTAATATTACACCTCAGGGATGGAAATAACACTCCTAATGCACAGCAGATTACCCCATTCCAGGTTTTAATATAAGCCTAATTAGCCCAGGGGTATAGACAACAAGCACAGGTGTGTTTTTATTAAACTCATAGTAAAACCAGGAATGGATCAAACTGTTTTGTTTCCATCCCAGCACCTGTAGCTTAGTATGCGCTGTGGAGCCAATCAGGTAGCAACAGATCGTGGTTGTACGATTGTCTTTTATTATTAACTCATGCACTGATTGTCAATTGGGATAGGACTGTAGAAAAACATTTTGGTGAGTGCCTTCTTCAATGTCTACCTGACAGTTTTTGATTGCATGTGGGATATGGACAGGTGTGTCTGCATCCTAAAGAATGCAAAGGAATTGCATGAAATAACCATGTCAGATTATAAGTAATTAATAACCACAAAAAACGTTATATATATATATATATATATATATATATATATATATATATATATATATATATATATATATATATATATATACACACACACACATAAAAATGTTGTTGAAGCTGACACCCTGGGATCCTTCAAGAAGCTGCTTGATGAGATTCTGGGATCAATAAGCTACTAACAACCAAACAAGCAAGATGGGCCGAATGGCCTCCTCTCGTTTGTAAATTTTCTTATGTTATATATATATATAACATAATATTTATATATAATATATATATTTTCTTATGTTGTATATATATATATATATCTATATATATATATATATATACAGTAAAATCTACAGTGTTTCAGCTTCAAGAATTAAGTTAGCAGTAAGTATGCATAAATATGTATGTAAAATTTGTGACAAATGTGTGTAACTTCTGACAAACTTTGGATTGGTTAACGTGAATACAGTACTGACCTGTAGAAGCAGCTACCGTATTGGGTCATTTCAATTTTTTTTTTTAAATTATTATTATTATTATTATTATTATTATTATTATTATTATTATTATTATTAGTCAGGGTGACTGGTATTGTCTGCTGTGTCTAACTTAATCAGGCACTGAACTAATGCTACAGATATCAGAGGAAATAACTGTCATAACAATGAATTGGAATCCAATGAGTAGGCTTCATTTTGAAATTGAATAGCTGGGTTGCTCATTCCTTTTCTATGTGTGTTCTATTGAAGGCAACTACTTTACAGGGCTGGGCATGAGTGTAATAACAGAGTTCATGTAAGATACCAGTGCTCCCAGGAATCCTCACAACATAATGCCCTCATGTGCCTATATAGAGCTCAGTAAAATAAATGCATACATTATAAAAAAAGTCATTGAGATTGTATTAAAATATTTCATAGATGTCCAAGTCTGCTGGTTTACTCTGTCTGCAAGTATGGATCTAGTGATTAGGCTGTTTAATGTGAAAACTAATTTTAAGATTAGGCTGTATGATACTGTGTCTGGGACAATGGTCCTTTGGGACAGTGAAAATCATGGCAGAAATAATCAAGTTAGATGCAAAGACATAATGAGAAGAAAGTTACCTGTTATAATAACAATTCATTATCTTTGGCTGCAATCAAAAAATATAATAACAATCTTTCTTTTATCAAAGTGAAGGAAATGAAACTCCAAAACATGCAATCCTAAATTCCAAGGCAAAACTATAATAAGCTAAGTGCCATAACATTACACTGTTAACATATTAAACAGATCAGACAACAAGTTTAATTGGAATTCATGAGATTTTACATTTATTTCTTGATACTGTTTTGTGGAGTTATAAAAATGTATTTTTCCTAATACGCGAGATGTAGGAATACATATAAATAATAAAACATTTTAAAAAAATTGAAAAAATTCCTAAACATGAACCTTCACAGCTCCTGTCATATCTATAGTAATATCATGAGCATCTCTCTTTAAATGGTATTTGTTCTCACGACGTTTTAAACTGCAGTGGTGGTTACACTCTGACTAAAGAAGCCAACGCTAGATCAAGAGCATATGCAAAATGTCATGTCACTTTCTAACCTTCCTGGTCGTAGAAGCAGCACATTGCACCAGAACAGCTCTGCCAAGAATCACTAATGACACATGTGGCAGCAGTGACATTGAGCCCATGACATGGCTTGTCCTTTGGATATTACAGCTGCCAGACACCATTTATTATAATATAGTACTGGACCACTTGTAACAACATGTTCTCCCTGAAGTGATGAGGTCAACTTGAGTGTCTCTCAGGATTACATCCTCGGCGTCCCTTCTGCCCTAACACAGTAAATCCACCACAGGATGCAGGACGACTCTCATTCAACGTGACGAGTAAGGAGTTTAAATTATTTTGAAGGGTTACAATTGCTCAGTTTCCTCCTATAATCCTTCAAGTGAAGCTGGGAAGGGATATTGGCAGCCGGGCGTGTACTTCAGAATGGCCCATAGAGTCATCACTTTAAAAAACTTCATGAAGCAGCAGTAATCTGTGCAGTCGTGGATATGATTAACCTGCCAATTAAAAGGGCCTACTATGACCCCTCTATCAAAGTCTGTCAGTTGTGCTGTCTTGTCTTGCCTATAGCCTAAGCCCTGTGTGTTTTTAAAAACATTTTTTACAGATTGTAAGGGGAGAGCTATAGCTGCATCTCCTTAACTGTCATAGTGTCCACCAGGGTCAGTCAGAACACGTCCACTACTGTGCTTCTGTCCTTTTTGGAATAAAACAGCCTTGCCTTTTCTGGGTGATTGGCAACACATACTTTAACTCCGATATATTGCAACTATTTGCCTCCCAGAGGAGGACTGTGTCCTTGCACAGTTTATTCTACACTACATATGTTTACAGAAAAGTTAATCCCTGTCTGATAGTCCCTTTCTGCCATCACACTCACAGATATGAACCACACCCAGCTTTGCTACATTAATAACACCCCCTGTCTAACATAGCTCTTTATCAGTATTTAGACTGATATGCTTTGGGGGTAGCTCAGTAAGTTTTTACTATTAAGTGGTCAAACTTTTTCACTTTAGTTTCACTCTTTCATGTCACTGGGTTAATTGCACTTCCTCTTGCCTGCAGTCTTTCAAGTTTCTATGTTTTTCTTCCATGATCTAGGTTATCAGGTAAATGTATTATGGATATATTTTTCTTCTCTAAAACCACCATATTTATTCCTAATTAGACTATTTGTCAAACTGGTTGACATCTTCCTGTTAGTAAGATTACTTTTTATTCTTGTTCACATTATTTTCATCCTGTAAATAACGAGTGACCAAAGAAGGCCAGCCGCTGTAGAAACTTATTAACTGTTAATTTAAAGAAACCCTACTCAGACCATAGCATTAGTGCTGCATAGTGGTCATATACCGATATGGTATGTTTGTCAAATATTACTACAATGGTACCATTCTTCGATTGCTTATACCGTTGAAGCTGCCCTTTTGCTACCATTTGTAAGGACTACTGCCATTGAAGAAAACTTTGTAAGGAAAAGATAGCCATTAGGGCTTATTGACAAGACATAGGAAAATGTTAGTGTGAGAGGTGTGGTCAAGGCAGGGATAATAGCCCACAACTCTGCATCTTAAGCGCTGGTCGTTGTACACTTATGTGAATTAACAACAAAAGCAAACAAAACACTTAAATCAAAGAAAAACAATTGCTTAAAAACTAAGACTTAAAACATTGTTATTTTCTGACACCAATTGACTATGTGGCAGAGACACTGATCACCAGCCCCAGCTGGGTTTAAATACCCTCCGGTTCAGGTCAATTATCAATGAATTAAAATACCTGACCAATCAGGTTCTAACATGTACATTGCTAATTAACAAACCCAGAACTTAGACAGAGAACTTAACCTTACCAAACTACACTATCACAGTGCCACATTTAAACAAATAAAACATACAAATCTTTGACAGATTACACTAAGTAGCAATTTTACACTGCACAAACTCCTTTGTAAACCAAACTGCAGTTGCTTTCTATGTGGTGTTAATATGTTCCATCACAGTTTCTGTGTCTTTTGTTATTAGTGTTAATTATACCTTCTCAGGAAGGTACATTGACCTTTCCTGCTGTCTTTGAGAAATTGTTTATCTTAAAATAAAAGTGCAGTATCTGCTTCAGTAAAGCTGACTTCCTGGGCAGAGGTAACCTATTCCCCTGAAAAGACAATTATGCCGTGTATCTTCAGTACTCACAGGGGTCTAGTTAGTAACCTTTTGTTATAGACAGTTTTCACAGTTAATTCTAATGCATCACAGACACACACACACACCTTCAGTAAATCGAGGACTTGCTGGGGGAAAAAAACCAATATGGTCTTTATCTGCAGCAGACTTATCAGTAATAACCTATTTTCATGCTTCAGGTCCTGTGCCTACTATATGGAAATAAGTGTCTAAATTGAACCAGCAAACTGACCAAGAAACCACTACGGTATGTCCCAGGTTCCTCCATTATAGCAAAGCAATTGAGAGACAAATGTGTTACTCTTAAAGATATTACGGACCGTATTAATCAAGACTTTGCTACCTGAAGTCTAGCCAAGCGTAGACATGCCTTCTGCGTATTCTCATTATATAGTTATAGCATTTGTCAGTCTCTGAAAAGACATTAGGCACTACATAAACCACGGCTTTACCTTCAAAGTGCCACCGGAACCTGTTTGCACAGGAAGGGAGAGATTTATTTGTCTGTCTTGTAAAAAGTGTTACATGAACCAGCCAGTGTTAAGTCAGCCAAACAGTCGTATCTTTTTTCTATTCCATAAAAGCAGATAGATGTGTCCATCTCGGTAAAGATATAAGGCATTATATGAGCCAGTGCTTTACTAACGAGAAATTAATTTGCAGGCAGTCGGTCACCTTGTGCACCCAGAAACTTTGTTTTAAAATTACCCAAGGCGTGTTGTAGAAGCATTTTTATATGATGCATGCGGGTGATGCCGGCTTCGCCAAACTCAATTCAGAACAACTGCAATGTTTAATGCAAAAAAACAGTTAATTCCGTCTGTGATATCACCCTTTGATATTTTAATTGATTAATAATACAAATCTTCAAACTAAAAGTGACTGTCTGGCTTTGCAGAGAAGGGGAGTACGGGCAGATATATTGTTGATTAACAAAAAATCTAGAGTTTATGCTGCACATCCACAGGAAACTGTTGATCTGTCAATGAAACCACTGTCAGAACAATTCAACAGAAAAAGTGAAAACCATTTTATTACTCAACAATCATTTAAACAATTAGTTTGTTCTAGTATTACACATTAAAACGTAACAATATGATATCTGATTATTATGATTTCAGTTTAGCATTTCATATTGTTAAACTAATACAAATATATTACGATAATGTAAAAAAATGTTCAAATTCACTGCCATTCTGATTTGTATTTCACATTTCTTCTGCACAGGTTTGGGAACAACAGCAATTTGATCATCGCTTACTGTAATAAATCTTGATCAATTACGTGGACGTTAGATGTAAACTCAGCTTTTGTTTATCCATTGTTCAAACAAGCTTACAGCCCACTTACATTTTGCCTGTGGAGGCTAATTCTCGAAAATCAATTGCTGGCACTGATATTTAGCTCTTCATCTATTTTAGGTTCGGCAAACCGATTAATGACTTACCGTTGCTGGTTCACATTCCTTTTTTTGCATTTATTTTTCTAATACCATGTTCTACATATAAAACAGTCTTCATGTCTGTCTTCACTTACAACAAACAATTTTGTCTCTAACTGGGATTTCAAACATTTTAACAAAAGAGCAAAACACAAAATCGATTACCAAATTAACAATCAATTGAATCTCATTATCAAACAAGTATCAATTAGGAAGAAGTGCTTTAAGTGGCATAAACAACTTAAAGTGTTGAATCGATAAGAAAATAATCCACAGGGAATTATTTTAGGAGAATATAGTTATTTGTGGTAGATGGTTCTTGGCGGGTAACTCAAATAATCCATTTGTGAGGAAAGAAATAAACAATTATTTTTGAAAACCCTTAGAACCATTGTGTATCCTCTCTGCATTTTCTGTAACTACAAGTTTTCCTACTACCGCTGTGGCACATGACTTAACATTACTGACTATTTACAAAGGATTAAACATTCAAAATTCTCATTGCACTTGGCAATGCAGCGACAATATAATACAAATGTAATGTTCTGTATGAAGGAGAATGCTACAAATTCAACAGAGCAGCAACAATGGAATGGACCACTGATAGAATGTACAAATATAAACACTTATACATATTGTTACCAATGCTTGTAATGTTGTAGTTTGCCAGTGGCTTTCTTAAGAGTAATGTACTTGTATTAGGATGTCTCCAGAGTGTTTTCCAGCTGAAACTCATTTACCAGATATTTTTAAAATTGAAAACAGAAAGGTCAAATGTTTCTGTATTAATATATATGTATTGGATGGTACAGCTGATTCCAAGCCATTAGGTAAAAAGGTAAAAAGTGAAATGAAGCATAGAGTATGCCAGCAATGAAGTTGTCCCTAATCGCCTGGAATTAGCTTTCCTATTTATACCATAAGTGTTTAAAACAATTTAATTTGGTTTATTTCAACTGTCCTCTCAACCAGAAATCCTTCGGGGTTATTTAATCAAACCCACACAGTTTCTGGTGACTGGCAAGGAATCTTTTGATGAGCAGGAGGTTTTTTTTGTTTTTTTAATGTATCCTTTACCAAGAAGAGAACCTTTGAGACCACTAATGAATGTCTCATTTGCAAAGGTTTGCAGGAAACAGCAGCAATAGAAGTTTACACAAAACAGACATGTCAGGAAGAAGCCCAAGGATGAGTGAGTATGGTGTTTCAGTTGTTTTAAAAGGACTCTGCAGACTTCATCAACCATAGCAAAGTGAGAATGAGTAGAGGAAACAAACTTCGCAACGCAGCAACCGCTGTGTGTGTGTAATTGTTTAAAAGTATGTAAAAATATTTCTGATCTATGTAAAAAAACAGATCCAGAAAACACTGCCACTCTGTAATAATGATTACTGTAAAGACAAACTATCAAGCTATCACACTAACATTCAAACTGGTACCAAAGATGGCTATATTTTATTACGTGCCAGGAGTTCTTTTTTTATTTTGCATTATGCTCTTTATTTAGAAATCTGGTCAATAGAACTGAGGTTTGGAATTGTTTTTTTTCAAAGTCTCAAAATCTCTTAAATGTTTCAAATTGCGATGCACAACCTTTAGAACTTCTACTGCAATGTTTGTGTGGAAGCTGATCCAAAATCAATCTTAAATGTACTGCTTCATCGCTTTCCATTTCAGTTGGGAACTATGAGTTAACCTTGGTTATCAATACGACATTTGCTATGATTAAAAAATATGTATCTATGGCAGAAGCCAAGCTCGCTATGAAAATAATAATACTGAAATTACCCTCTACTGAAATAAGTGCTTTTTTCATGGAAGTCGCATTCACATCCTCAAGATTTTTTTTTTTAAATGTTCCAACTTCTCATAAAAACAACTATTATTTATTAGGACAAAAACTGCAGTAAGCTTGGGCTTGGGGCAAATTTATTTCATAGCAGCCAGAGTTTATTACAAGTGTAA
Source organism: Acipenser oxyrinchus oxyrinchus (assembly GCA_030684275.1). Lineage (NCBI taxonomy): Eukaryota > Metazoa > Chordata > Actinopteri > Acipenseriformes > Acipenseridae > Acipenser > Acipenser oxyrinchus. The sequence goes on along the minus strand of CM060256.1, from coordinate 46,827,592 downwards.
AGCTTCATGTCATTTTTTTATTTGTTTTAATAATTATAAGAGTTCTAATATTGGTACGTCAACTGTTATCATAGATTAATACCTATGGAACTACTTCTGACTGAGCACAAAAATACAGAATTCTATATTTAATATGTGCACTAGTTTTAGAAAAATAAAAACAAACAAAAAGCAGGGGAAAATATTTTCCTTGAACAAATGTTGTATCTCTAATATAAAAGGATAATCTTTTTTACAAGGTAGTGTACAAGAAAAACACTAAAATGTCCTCTTATTTGAAAACGTGTTACTGTACTGTATTTGAATGAATAAAGGTATGTTTGAAAGTAAAAGGCTCTCAAGTACAGCAGCCACTTCAAAATTTGTAGTGAAAATATTTACACAGAAAACAAATGTAATAACTCAGAGAAAACAGAAATAATTAACCTTTAATTCTTTCAGCTTATGACTGCTGAAGTGACACAAATCAAGTTTTATTTTTTAATATAAAAGACATTACAACACAGAAGAATCAATAAAATATTTCCGTATTCCTCCAAGCAAAATGTCAAAATGTGAATTCCGAAGAATTCAAAAAGTACATTTTAAAGATTTATTGATTGTTTAAAGAAGTCACAAAGGTGAGCTTTGAAAACACAAACAAACATTTTTCGTCTTATTTTTATAAACTTCACCAACGGTCTTTTTGAAAAAAAAATAAATGTGGAGATTTTATAAGTCTGCAGCAAGTATTCTGAGAGGAATAAAACAGTGCAATATAAGAGAAATAACAAAAATGGTATGGTCAATTATTTTTCTAAATGGTTTCTTGCTAGTGTTTACTGTTAATATAATGGCATTCCTATTTGAAAATGTGCCTTACCTGAATAGACAGTGTTCTCAGGTGATTATTTAACATAATTACTGAGGACCACATCACAGCAATGCCATTATCACAACTGGACTACACGTTTGTATTTATTTATTTATTTATTCCTGAAATAATCATTGTACTCCACTGAAATATCAGTGTGAAGCGTTACATCAGTTAGCAGATGTTTTAGAACAGGTGTCATGAATTTAGCTCAGCTGTACTTTATTTACCATTCCGTTAGAGTAATAACAGAATGCCTGACCTCCATAAAAAAAAAACAATGGAAAACCAGGGACAGGTTCTTGTATAATGTTGATGGACACTTTATCCCATACTGGTGGTAATTGTCAATGAGAAAATCTACACAAATTAAAAGGTAGTCAAACATAGAAAAGGTACAATTGAAGTTCCCTTTCAAGTCGAAAATAACCATCAAATATGGGATATTGCCGTCAGGCAGTAGCGATTGGCTGAGCTTTTATAGCAAAGCTGCCGATAGGCCTCTGCGCGAGCTGCCACGTAAGCCCGCCCCCCTGGGAGCTTACTATACGCAGCGCGCAGAGACTCACGTCCTCTTTTGTCTTCAGCCTTGGTAGCGGTAGGTACTTAGAGCTCAACTGTTTGTACTCATTAAGCTTAGGCTTGAGAAGCTGGTTTTTGCCCCTTCTCCGAGTTTATTTCAGTTGTAATTACTATTATTTAGATATTTCGGGTTATATAATTGTATATATATAATTTATATTACATTATATATTCCTTCACGCTTTGCTTGCATCGCGTTTCTGTTATTACTCGTGGTCTCTGTCTTTCCTTTACTATAATTACTTTGTAATTGTTATCGTGTGTTTTTTGGGTTTTTGTATATATTTTATATTTGTTGTATATATATATATATATATATATATATATATATATATATATATATATATATATATTTGTTAGGACGCGCGTTGCGTTGGCCTTTGGCCACGCGCCCATTGCAGCCTCGGTCTTGCCTGAGCAAGACCGCGCGTGTGTAGAGCCTGCTCTGCAGCCTCTATATATTACTCCACTCGCGGTGTGTTCCATCCCTACCGCGTGGTAGCTGTATGCTTACAGTCACTAAGCACCATAGTGTTGCTGCAGCGTCCCACACAAAAAAAAAAAAAAAAAATCCCTTTTTTTCACCATTAGGAAGACGACCACCAAAGCACATATTCCCTTAGCACCTAGGTAAGTATATACAGCACCAGACACTGTACCAGCACTAGCGTCTCCGCTCTGCGGGTCAGCTGACGCTCAGGCGTCTCGTGCTAGCGTGTCTACGCTTGGTACTCGCACTCCGCGTGTTGTCACCGCCTCGGCGCTTGGTGCAGTGCTTCGGCGCTTGGGACTCCGTGCTTTCGACGCCGGTGCTCGACGCCGACGCTCGACGCCGACGCCGACGCATGCACCTTAGGTGCTTAGCGCTCGACAGCTTAGGCGCTCGACACTCGGTGCTTCGACGCTAGGCGCTGTCGACGCTCGACGCTCGGCGCACGCACTCGACGCTCAACGCCGGTGCTCGACGCTCGGCGCGACGCACCTCGACGGTCGACGCTCGGTGCGTCGACGCCTCGACGCTTCGGTGCACGCACCTCGACGCTCGGTGCACGCACCTCGACGCTTCGGTGCACGCACTTCGACGCTCGACGCTGGTGCTCGGTGCACGCACCTCGACGCTTCGGCGCTGGTGCACGCACCTCGACGCCGACGCCGGCGCTGACGCCGGTGCGTCGACGCCTCGACGCACGCACCTCGACGCTTTGGCGCTCGACGCTCGGTGCGTCGACGCCTCGACGCTCGGTGCACGCACCTCGACGCCGACGCCGGTGCTCGGTGCACGCACCTCGACGCTTCGGCGCCGGTGCACGCACTCGACGCCGACGCTTCGGCGCTTCGGTCGCGTCGACGCCTCGACGCGACGCACCTCGACGCCGGCGCCGACGCTCGGTGCGCCGACGCCTCGACACTCGGTGCACGCACCTTGACGCTCGACGCTCGGTGCTTCAACGCCTCGACGCTCGGTGCACGCCCCTCGACGCTTGACGCTTTGGCGCTCGACGCTCGGTGCATCGACGCCTTAACAACAGTGGCAACCATGTCCGGGTTCCACCGTTGCGTCACCTGCCAGGCAAAATTGCCAGCGAGCGATCCCCATGAGGACTGTGTGGCGTGCCTGGGACCAGAGCACGCCGCGTCTGCCTTAGCAGACAGATCGTTTTGCGCATTGTGCGCTAATTTTCAACAGCGCACTCTTCGCCAGAGGGCGAGGAAAGCGGTGGGTGGCCATTCCCTTCCTCAGGGTCTTCTTACACCCTGTCTGTCCCGCCGTCATCCACGGCGACTCCGCCCGTCACACTGCGGGTATCCAGCAGCCCTTCCCAGCTTACAGCTGGCCAAAGATCTCCAGACCGTAGACATGCCCAGGAGCCGTTCTCATAGCCCGTCTATTCGGCCCCGAGGCTCCTCCCCTCGCAGGGAACGTTCCCGTCGGTCACGGTCTCGCTCCCTGTCACCCCGCCGTAGGGGACGCTCCCGTTCTCCTCGGCGGGACAGGCGCTATAGGGACAAGTCAGGTGTGGCAGAGCTCACATCCAAGATGTCCCAGTTTATGGATGTGATGATGGGCCAGCAATCGTTGCTGATGTCCCTTACCAGCAGGGCACCACCAGCCGAACCACTTGCCAGGAGCACCAGTGGCGTAGAGCACCACCGCAGCACCAGCCACGGCCAGGAGGTACTAAGCCCTCTCCCTCAAGCACAGCAGCGCGCGGTCAACCTTCATTTTCAAGACCGCAGCGCGGAGGGTGGCGCCCTAGAGGTGGTGGCAGGCCACGCCCTCGGGGCTCTGGTCAGGCCCCTCGCGAACGAGCCCAGCCTAAACAGCCCTGAGAATACCAGGCAGTTATCATTCAGGATGCTTATGCACAGGCACATCATCCAGTCAGTCCGACACGGCGACTGGTTCACCACCGTGGACCTGACAGATGCGTACTTTCACGTTCCCATCTGCCCAGGTCACAGGAAGTATCTGCATTTCGCATTTCAGAGCAGGGTATACGAGTTTTGTGTCCTTCCATTCGGCCTGTCACTAGCTCCTCGAACCTTTTCGAAATGTATGGATGCCATTTTAGCTCCCTTGCGGGCTCAAGGTGTCCGACTGCTGAATTATCTGGACGACTGGCTCGTCTGCGCGCATTCGAAGGAGCAGGTGGCACAGCACACAGTGATGGTTACAGACCATCTTCAGCGGCTAGGTCTGAAGATCAATTCAGAAAAGAGCCGCCTAGTGCCGAGCCAACAGACCGAATTCTTGGGTCTGCATCTGGACTCAGTGTCCATGGAAGCGACCCTGTCGACACAAAGAGTTGCCTCAATAGAGTGGTGTCTCTCCCTATTCAGGTAGAGACAAACAGTCAGCATGGAGCTGTGTCAGCGCATGCTGGGGTTGATGGCTGCCGCCTCACAAGCCCTTCCTTTGGGCTTACTACACCAGAGACCTCTGCAGGCCTGGTTCAATGCCTTCGCGTTGCATCCGCAGAGAGACAAACACCGCAGGCTAAGGGTATCCCGAGCCTGCTGGGAAGCGCTACGCTGGTGGAAAGATCCGTCAAACCTCCGCCAAGGCGTACGCTTGGGTCCCATTTTCAGAAGGCAGGTCATCACGACCGACGCTTCCAACCATGGTTGGGGAGCGGTCTGGAACGGGACAGGGACCCGTGGAGTGTGGTCAGGACCCTGGAGGTCAGCCCACATCAATGCTCTGGAGCTCAGAGCGGTGGACCTCGCCTTCCGCCACTTCTTGCCAGTGCTTCTAGGCAAGCATGTGTTAGTGCGGTGAGACAACACCACAGTTGTGGCGTACATCAACCGCCAGGGCGGTTTGCGGTCCCCCGGTCTTCACCGGATGGTAGCACGGATGTTGCTATGGGCACAACCGCGTTTAACCTCTCTGCGTGCGGTTCACCTACCGGGCAGAGTCAATTACGCTGTGGATCTCCTATCCAGAGGAGGGCCTCTTGCCGGCAAATGGCGTCTCCACCCTCAAGTGGTAGAGCTCATCTGGGAATGGTTCGGCACAGCCCAGGTAGATCTCTTTGCTTCGCAACAGACCATGCACTGCCCCCTATGGTTCTCAGTGAAGGATCTCGACAGCCCCCTAGGAGTCGATGCACTGGCTCACGAATGGCCGCCAGGGCTCCTATATGCGTTTCCACCGATCCCGATGCTCCCCGCCTTCTTAGAGAAGGTCAGGGTAGAGCAAGCGACAGTGATTCTAATCGCTCCTCGGTGGCCTCGGAGAATATGGTTCCCGAGTCTGGTGCAGTTGTTGCACGGTCGGCCGAGGGAGCTCCCTCTGCGAGCGGACTTGTTGTCCCAAGCCCAAGGAGGGCTATGGCACCCGAACCCCAAGCTCATGCAGCTATGGGCTCGGCCCCTGAACGGGAGCGCCTGTCAGCCTTAGGGCTCTCGACGGCGGTGATTTCGACCATTCAGAGTGCTAGAGCACCCTCTACTAGGTCGCAGTATACGTACAAGTGGCAGTTGTTTCAAAGTTGGTGTCTGGCGGAAGGCCATGACCCAATATCCTGCCCTATGGCAGTGATATTACAGTTTCTACAGAGACTGTTAAATGAGGGGAAATCTCCCTCTACACTTAAAGTGTACTTAGCCGCCATATCGGCTTGCCATGTACGTATTGACGGTTTATCACCAGGTTGCCATTTTCTGGCATCGCAGTTCCTGAAGGGCGCAAGACGTTTGCGGCCTCCAAGGACGACCAGTTTACCGTCATGGAGCCTTGACGTGGTGCTGGAAGCCCTTACCAAGGCACCGTTCGAGCCTCTCCACAGCGTGGACATGAAGCTCGTGTCTATAAAAACTGCGTTTTTGCTATCAGTGGTATCAGCAAAACGCGTGGGCGAGTTACACGCACTTTCAGTGCATTCATCATGTACTCGTTTCGCAGGAGACGGTTCTAAGGTCTCCATGCGTCCAAACCCAGCCTTTTTACCCAAGGTCATATCCCCGTTTCATATGAACCAACCAGTCGAGTTGATGGCGTTCCATCCTCCTCCTTTTTCTTCCCCAGAGGAAGAACGGTTACACATGCTCTGCCCGGTGCGGGCATTGAGATGTTATATTGACCGCATAACGGCTGTGAGGCAAACTGAACAATTGTTCATATGCCATGGTTCTAGGACTTTGGGTCAGCCGTTGTCTAAACAACGCCTTTCCCACTGGATAGTGGATGCTATTAAATTAGCTTATGGATCTGCAGGCCTTCCGCCACCAGGGCAGTTGAAGGCGCATTCCACTAGGGGTATGGCGACATCCTGGGCCCTCTTTAGGGGTGCCGGTGTCTGACATTTGCGCTGCAGCCAGTTGGGCTACACCGCATACTTTCATGAGGTTTTACCGGTTAAACGTACTGGATTCCTCTGCTCCACTATTTGGAGCATCTGTACTACATTCTATGATGCCTCAGGATGCGGACGTATAGAGTGGTTCACAGCATGGTGTTGAATATTCCACCTTAGGACAGGTGTCATTGCTAGCATAGATGCTGAGGCGCAGCTCCGCATATGCGTAGATGTGTTGCCTACGCAGTTGCGTTATGACGTAAGTCTGTCCTACTGCCGAGAATCCTCCCTCGCGACAGCTTGGGTACACTGTTCCCATATTTGATGGTTATTTTCGACTTGAAAGGGAACGATAGGTTGCGGATCAACCCCGGTTCCCTGAAAGAGAAAATAACCATCAAGCCGCGTGGTCGCTCCAGAGGCCTTCACGGCCTGAAGAGCAAAAGAGGACGTGAGTCTCTGCGCGCTGCGTATAGTAAGCTCCCAAGGGGGCGGGCTTACGTGGCAGCTCGCGCAGAGGCCTATCGGCAGCTTTGCTATAAAAGCTCAGCCAATCGCTACTGCCTGACGGCAATATCCCATATTTGATGGTTATTTTCTCTTTCAGGGAACCGGGGTTGCATCCGCAACCTATCGTTTTATTGAGATCTAGGATATTATATTGACTGGGGGAAAAAGTAATGAAGACATACATTTAAATCACTAATTAACTAATTAGACACTAAACTGATCTGTGAGCCTGAAAAGGTCAAATATTTAGATGTTTTTTGCACAGTTCAAAACAGGTCTTCAAAAGCTGTCTGCAGCTATAATGAATCTTTTCGAAAAACGCTGATTCTTGAAAAAAAACCCACAAAAAACACATATATTGAAACTCAAAACCCTAAACAACCTCTCTTAAATGAACTATGTAATATGACTAATTGACCATATTGCTCTCTTTTGGAATGTGAGCAGGCCCATTAATTAAATTAAAGGATGGCATGGGTGGGTTAGACAAACAAAATTACACACCCTTTGGATTAAAAAAATATAAGTCAATGAGCAAATCAATCAAATGTTGAGTGATTTGACAGCAGGTTTCAATTTGGACATGCCTAATGAGGGTTCTGCAAGAAAGGACATGAGAATGAATGCTGAGCACTAAGTGCCAACAGAACGGTAATTGCAATAGTATGGGCAATGTCTTTAGTATGTAAATGCGGAAGCCATCTAAACAGACAGTTGTGCACTCCAGTGATATAATGATGGTGATTAGAAAAATAAGTTATATATGCATACGTTTGGTCTGAAAGCTATTGCTGTTGTTCAATTATTTAACATTTATATTTACCACATTTTTTCTGACAACAATAATAAATTTCATTATTATTAGTTTATTTAGTAGACACCTTTATCAAAGGCAATTTATAGAGACTAGGGTGCGTGAATTATGCATCAGCTGCAGAGTCACTTACAACAATGTCTCACCCAAAAGACACCAGGAGGATAAGTGAGTTGGTCAGGGTCACACAACAAGTCAGTGACTGTCGGGATTTGAACCGGGGACCTCCTGGTTACAAGCCCTTTTCTTTAACCACTGGACCACACAGCCTCCTGTATTTCATGTAGTCTCGTGTTATTCCATATATGACAGTGGCCAATAGGTGGTTTATGGTTATTCCCATGAGTGAAATAACCAGTCTTCATGGAGTATTCTGTTTATATAAAATGTATGTAAAAGAAAATGTTGTTTAAACTTACAAAAACCTAAACAACTTCATTAGCTCAAGCTCCATATCTGCCAGCAAACAGATGGACTGCAATGAATGCATGATGATTCCAAAAAGAGATTTGTAAAGAAAATATTCTGTCAGCAACATTCAATATAAAAAGGATAGGTGTTGCTAGATCTCTTAACAAACGTGATTAGTATGCTGTTTGAAGATAGACACCTGGAAATAAATACATCTGTGGTTTGCTTTTTTGAAAATGAGTGTAATCCAAATTAGGCTCTGTGGAGGCAACAGATTATATTCTTTAACACAAACTCTCTTGAGGCACAGTCTTTTTTTAGAATCTCTTACCATGGCAACCAATACATCACCACTTTGAAAGCGCTTTTTTCTTTGAGTTGTGGAATTCTTCCAGCTACTTCAGCCACACAATACATTCACAGCATTGTGCTGACTTAAGAAATAGGACCCGTTTCAATTTTTAATTTAAAATGAACATTGCATGCATTACTAGACCATTGAAATGGCTAATTGAATGCGAACAGTGTCAAAAGATTGCACAAGATGTGCAGATGAACAAAATCAGTGATACAAAATTAAATTAATTTACAACTCCCGCACACCATGTGTCAATCAAATATAGCATTACTTGCCATTGTCTGGGCTTAATTTCAAATCTGGGTCCTTAGGTAAAAGTACATGTAGGCTGTGGATCTACATTCAAACCAGCTTCCACAGTTGTGAAATAAGTCATTGCTTCTGGCTATTTGCAGTGAAACACACCGATCAAGCATTAATAATATGTTGCCTTCAGCATTTTCTTCTTCGTGTAGCTTTGAATTTAAAAGAGAGACAACATAGACCAGTTGTGAACTTCAAATGATCCTGCTTAATTTGTATAATATGATTGATCTTATCTTTGTAATTACATTTTGTAACCTGACTTTTTACAGATATTAAAGCATCCGGTTCTTTTGCAGGTAAAGACATTTATAAACCCATTTTCTGCATGGTTGCGCTACATGGATATTGGTTTTCATGGAAATTACATGACAAAATGGGGCAGAAGTTTTCAGCCTTTATCCCAAAATAATGGGCCCATTCCACAAAGCTTGAATTTATGAGTTATTTGAAGAATGTTTATAAAGGTTGGTTTGATTCATTTAATAAAGTTAATTAAAGCATTGCAAATTGGGTCCAATTTGTATATGTTCACATGTTTACCGAAGTAAAAATCCTTCAGAAGTCATCACTTAGCAACTGTGACTAGTAGCAATTGTTAAATTATTATTATTATTTATTTCTTTGCAGACACCCTTATCCAGGGCAACTTACAATTGTTACAAGATATCACATTATTTACATACAATTACCCATTTATACAGTTGGGTTTTTACTGGAGCAATCTAGGTAAAGTACCTTGCTCAAGGGTACAGCAGCAGTGTCCCCACAACCTGGGAACCCACGACCCTCCGGTCAAGAGTCCAGAGCCCTAACCACTACTCCACACTGCTGCAAGAAAATATTTCATCAAGGGTTTCTATGACATCATAAACCACAAGAGCAAAGCAAACCCCTGAGATGAAATATATTCTAATGCAGAGAGAGAGAGCGAGAGAAAGAGAGAGAGAGAGACAGACATTTTTCTAAATTACCATTTAGAAAAGTATGTATTTATTTATTTATTTAACCAGGGGATTTACCCATTGAGACAGACATCTCATTTACAAGTGTTTCTTGTATTGCATTAAATTAAATGTGACTATGTTGTACCCTATCAATAAAATACTGATAGAGAATCATTCTGTAGATATAAGTGACTATACATATATAGCACACTTTTATTTAGTTGAATTAAGGTTTTCTCTTGCATGTCGGTTCCTTTATTGCTTTCAGAATAGAGGGTTTTGACCTGTGCTCTGAAAGACACAGTTAAGGGAACTTCCAAACCAAGGAGCTCTTCCAATTAGTGCACTGGCACACTGCTGCCAGAAGAAAAACATCCACTTATGTAAATTCAAGTCGTTTTTTCATTTGAATGGATCATTTGAATCTCTAGTAGAACTTGTTAGAAGTCTTGAAAATATAACCTTTATTCATTCCTTGTCATACAGTGGCACAGACCATTATTCAGACAGTACAGTAGGTTTCAATATTCATATTTTCATACATAATAGGGTTGTGTAGAAAGTCCCTCTCAAACAATGTTGCTAAGTCATGCTGCAGTATACTTCTTAATTGTTTTATGTATAATAGTACAATGTTTTTTTAAAGGTTAGGTACTGGATACCTTTGTTTCCAGCACTAACCAATGATCTAGAGTAGACCTCCCCTAATGGATGATAGCGGTGGGTACTCAATACATAAGCCTAGATTGCCGCCCTTCCCCAGACCACCCTCCAACCCTGCGTTAGATGACCTGCAGTTCTACAAGTTATCAAATACACACATGGACTCAAAATGCACAACCTGTATTAGCCTCATTTCCCATACACATGCTCACTAATTTCCATGTGTTTTCATTGTCTTATCAGCACCAGAACCACAGAGCATGGACATTATTAAGCATGCTGTTACAAAGAATGACTAACTTAACTGCAGCAACCACTACCTCCTAAGCCTTTTATGACATTTTACTAAATATAGATGATGACCAACCTATCAAATTTAAGACTTGGGTTATATTTTGACTGAACACCACTGCCTTTAGCAGATAACTCTAAACCTCTGGACTTCTAAAATGACAAGCTTCACACGTAGCTTCACATGACTAAATGTATGTGTGTTTGTGTTTTCTAAATAAACTGTACATTATATTCTTCTAAGGTATAGTGTTCACTGTGTTGTAACCATTAGACCATTTACTGGAAGATGTTTTTTTTGTTGCATTGATTAAAATGGTTAAAGTCATGTAAAATGAAATGCAAACTGTATCTTGAATATAAAGTTAGCTGTTTGTAAAATACATGGCAATAGTCCCATCCTTTAAATCCACTGGATGAAATCAGGCCTGTTGATTACGCACTGCATCACTCCTGCACTCCTGTACACAGTAAACCACTTTGCCACAGTCCTGTATAATTACTTTATTTATTTATTTATTTATTTATTTTAATCAGCTCAACAGCTTTGTGCCCAGGTTATAATAGTAAAGGATAATCCAAAAATTCAGCAGTTAGAAATCTCAGTGAATCAAAGAAACCATTTTAAAAGCCCTTCTCTGGTTAATGTAGCTTTTCTTGTATTAAATGTAAGATAGCTCTTGCTGTTGTACAACATTAGCTGGGCAACCGGCCATTAAATTACTTTTCCGGTTATTAATGTACTCTCTACCCATGCAGTAAGTTTTTTTCATTTGGGTGTATGTGTGTTTTTATATATCTTATGACAAAACTATTTGTTCATTTTTAGAATCTTTAAACTGTATACACCTCTTTTTAAAAACAACTTTGAGCTGGTGAAATGTTTTAAACTTGAAATCCCGATTCTTGGATTTGCAGCTAATGTAAAAAATGTATATCTCCTTTTTTGAATACAACTTGAAGATACACCTATCAGTGGGCAACTGTGAGATACTGTATACCTGTTAGCTGGGTATACTATGATGTGTGTTGCATTGGCCCTGAAGCTCCTACGGGCTGTGGAGATTAAATCAGCAGGGACTGCTTTATCTCACCACGCTACACCTTCCCACTACTGGACAAGTGCCCAGTGAGCTTGACCTGATCTGCAGGTCTAGCCGAGGGCTTTAAACTTATTTAAGTTTCCAGGATATGCAAAGAGAATCTAAACAAAAAAGGAATACAGTTAAAAAAAGATGACTGGTATGTTGCATCCATACCTGATTGAGCTTCTAAAATCAGTCAACTACTGGTGACAATTAATTAGTAATGCATATCAATACACAGTTGTCATGCATACTTGATCGCCGTGGGTGGCACTGTGTGTAGATTATGCACCACTTGTTGTAGGCAAACAGGATTTTAAATTAAGAACTTATGAATGGAATGAGTAATAGATGACGGATCCTTGGAAATTGCAATGTGTACATAGCATGATGGACACAAACATAGTGCAATGCAAACCGGGGCACATGAGATGCATACTTGTGCATTCTGATAAATTATATATTGCACATTCTGTACAACAGAATCCCAGTTGTAGGCTCTAGTTCAATTGGTGGCTGAAGCAGTCATGCTCATTTTAATGCACAGTCACTTGTTGGGAATATCATTTCAATGTTTACATTATTTATTTTCATTTTTTTAAAAGAGGAGAAAAAAATAGTGATTGCATTTAATGTGATCCTTTTGGTTTGCTATAATTTTGGTTTGCTGCTCTGTATTTGAAAAAGAGTTGGCATTCAATAAGCCTATATGCTATCAAAGTAATAGGAGCTGTTTTATATTGCTCACTGTTTCATGAAGTCTGGAGACCAATCTCAGACTGCTGGGTGAAAACCAGGAAAGAGGAAGACTGTGAAAGACAGAAAGAGATGCTGTGACGGGAGCACTGAACCCTGGTGTCTGGCTGACGGGAGCTGTTAGGGATGGGCAAACTGTCAAAGAAGAGAAACAGGGAATGGTTCAAGAGTCGGTCACTGACAACACATTTCAGCACAAAGATGAACCTCTCTTTAAATCAATAGCTATTTATAGAGATAACGGCAAATACTGATTCATCACAGAGGTAGAAAACGAAAACTGTTTTTTGTTGTTGTTGCTCAGTTTAAAATAAAACAGGTCAGAGGAAAGGTCAAGTTTTAGATAGAAATGTTAAAAAAAAAGTTTGGAATGACAGCATTGTCAGGTTATAGAACATTTGCGGAGTAAATATGTTTTTTTCTGAGATTGTGACAATGATGTTTCAACTCTACCAGCCTCACCTACTCTGTCTATACAGTGTACATAGAGAGTAAGTGGGGCTGAGCAGAAAGGTCACATTGGTCACATGAATTGAATGGACAATGGCTGATCAGTGTAGGATTCTCCACACAAGCTCAATGCAAACTGAAAGCCAGGAAGAGGTAGAATTAGATACAAAATGATAATAACTCAACATTGGAGAAACAAAACCCAGACAGACAGCCTGCATATTCCATCCAGATTATGATAGACAACCACCATATTCTGATACCATAAATAACCTGCGCTAAAGAATACCCTGTAACTGGTGACAGTCAGTCACAATACATCAAAGTGTGATACACAAGTTTCATCACAATAGGTAGTTCTCCAGATGTAGTATATGCACAACTCTAAAGTGGGGTGTATGGACAGATATATGTAAGTATTATTGCCTTCACTATATCCTGTACATGTATCTCCAGTGGGGTATACAAATATTTTAAAAACAGCTTTTTAAATGCTTCTTGAGCTCTGCCTTCAACTACAGAATCTGAATTTAGTATCCTATCAATGCTTAAGTATGCAGCTCTTTATCCAACATAGAGAATCCACATCCTCAATTTACAAAGTATTGATTTACATGAACCATATTTAAAGCCTACAAACCAAAGCGTGCTCATCAGATCCTATACATTTAGCACAATCCGATAAGCCACGAAAAGGAAATGTGTTTTACACAAAGCAATCTGCTTGACTTGCCCATCAATAATGGGATATCCAATTTGTAAAGCAATATACAGAACATATGAGGTGATAAAAACAAATTCGGACAGTTCACTAAAACATTGGAACCTTGCTACTTTGTAATACAATGAAACAGAGGCCAACATGTTTCTACTTAGCAAAATGTTTAAATAATTCTGTTAGATAATGTGTTTATGCTTATTAATGAATAAAATAGCATGTCCCCTAGTCTGGCCAGTAGTTTCTGCCTGGCTTCGCTGCCAACAGGGGGGTGTTCATTGAATCCACAATATTCCCATGGTTTGTTTTGTGTTGAGTTGCCTTATGTTTCGTTCTAGTGTGGCGCAGAAGTGTGTGTGTGGGGGGGGGGGTTGTCAATAGAAAACAATCAATACTTCAGTTAACATAAGGATATTGGAGAGAAAGTGGTTGGAAACATGTAGGGGCATATGGTTGTAGTCCCTCCCACAACAGCTCTCATTGCTAATATGCGTAGAATCATAATGTTTCTGTTTCCTTCACTGAAGTCACGAAGCCATCTGTATATCAGAGATATCCTGGATGGACAGTGCAGGTCTGCAGTTTGTCTTCCGTGTTGAGACTTTTAGGTTTGTTCAAATATTTGTATTGAAGGAGTACATTCAAGATAATCAAGGCAAACTACAAATAGAAATGTGTGGCACGACTATTAAATATGCCATTCTTTGACCATTATACTCTCAGTGCTAATAGGAGGCCTTCATGCATAATTCATGTGCTGTATGACACTGTTTTCATTATGGAACAATCCAATCTACCAATAAAATGGCTGACTGATAGAGATGGCTCATACTGCTGAATACATTTTATTTTGTTAGGGGTCTCAAACACGTCTTCTCCCTACATTCAGCTGGTCCCCCAGCAGGGGTCGGCAACATGTCCGTACACGTAAGTAAGAAAATTACTGGTTAGCTAACAAATAAAATACCCTAAAGATGAAAGCATGGGAAGCTGGCATGCTTCAATGAAATCCAGTTCACTAGGTGAGAAAGCTTGCCTATCACACTTGGGGACTGAAAAACAACTGGACTGCCAGCATTGTCTTTTTCTTTACTGCAGGAGGACTTTGAGACAAATGTGACCGTATGTTGTCCTTTGATTCGTTCCTGTTGAAATAACTGAATTTAATTTCAAGAGATGCTACTATTATCACACTCCAGCAAGCAGGGATATGGCACATTACTAAACACATATCACTGAGACAACAGTTGTATACCTGTTTATTTAGGTTAAATGAATAGCGGATACAGACTTAAACTTACAGGCAAAAATAGAACCCATTCAACAATCCTAACGTGTAGGGGCTGCTTGCAATTTGTTTAACTCATATCTTGTAAACTGCATTACTATATCCATATACAAAACAAACTGACAAACTGAACAACATTTTTACGCTATGCTTGTGTTAAGTCTTCTCCATGTCATTTTTTGAAAGGAATTTAGTGCCCTTTTGAACAGATTTGAAGGTGGTGTGATATATTTCCAATTCAGAATCCATAGCGACACTACAGTTTCTGTCAATAGGTGGCACTGTGATAGTGCATGAAAAGCGAGAATATTTAAACTGCTGTAGCTAAAGAGATAACACTGACTTATAGAAAACAGGAAGTACAATGTTAGTTCAGGCTGAAGCCTTCCAATTACAATTAAAACCTCAAATGGGGTTATCTTTGTGTACTGTCAGATAAAGCTACAGCACACAAATCATTTGATAGCAGTAGTCCTTGAAATCACAATTTAAAACACAGGTATGGTAAAGGTATCAATTTACACTGATATAGATAGTCCCTTAATCCCAATCTTTGTATTTCTCAACATTGTAGGTCGAAAGTGGGCTGGTAACTTTTTCACTCACCAATAGTTTAAGTGTCTGCATGTCAGTTTGCAGACAGGCTTCAGGGCGAGGTGTGGGGGAGCTACTTCAAGGTTGTGAAACATTCCATACTATATGAAGCTCACAGAGGACACAGCATGATAATACATAATGGGACACAAACTAGAAGTTGAATGGAGCTAACTGTAATTATGTGGCCGGATGATAGATTCAAATCATATCTGGGATGTGGATGGAAGGATGATACTAACCAAACTAATTTTGAGTGCCTTTATTCAATTGAGAATAAACACAACTATGATATGTGTTATTGGAAATTATACTTACTGTAATAATTCTATGTATATTCTTTTAAATGCTGACACAAATTGTGGTAGGTGATGTCTCAAATGTTCTTGGCGTTGACCCTGATCCAGGTACGCAGGAACAGTGTTAATATAGATAAGCATGACCTTGATAAGAAAAAGCTTGCAATAAGATGCAACATATATAGTCGTATAGTTCTGGGTCAGGAAATGTGGGTGTGTACTAACTGCTGTAGCTTAAGTTATATATATAAGTAACACCAAAAGAGAATAATGTAGGTGAAATTGGTCCACTTACAGTTGAAATGAGTTCCTAAGTCTCGTTTGCTCTGGGCCAGAACCTGGGTTGTGTCCTTAAGCATTCTGTTGAGTACATATCAGCTACTTGCATAGCAGAGTGTCCTTAAGCATTCTGTTGAGTACATATCAGCTACTTGCATAGCAGAGTGTCCTTGAGCATTCTGTTGGGTATACCCCGTGTTATACCAGATAAGTATGGTAACCATTGGAGGAGCCTGGAAGAGGATGTGTGCTGGTGGCTATAAAAATATCAAATGAAAAGGGTGCTCCTTTGTAATCCTCTGTACCGTGGAGTTTACCCAGCATGTTATGTTAAACGTGCTGTAATACTATGAAGATTTCTGCTTGAATAAAAACTACTCTCCTGAGACACAATTAAGAGACTGTGTGCCTTTTTCTACACAACTACTCCTACAAACAAACAATTATGTCTATCTTTCAATCAATCTACCTGTGTTGGTATTCATGATGTATCCTTTATGAAAAAACAGAGGGTTTATTTTTTTACTGACATTAGCTTTTTATATTAGAACGATGACATTTACACTTCTACTGATGCCCTGAAGTTCTCACATGATGGGAGAAAATGAGCTGTCAGTATCATCGGTGCTGATTAAGGGGTAAGGAAACATTTTTTAATTATAAAGTGGAATTGAGATTTACTTGAAACAGATAGGTAGAGATAACTGCAAAAATAAAAGGGGGAAGTGCAAGGTACCAATTATGAAATGTCATTGTCTTAATTAAAACATTCTTGTAGTAATTTAGATTTAAAAGAGTGTAAGAACTTACGGTATGTATTCGTATGCCACCCACTGTGACTAAGGTAATTGGATTTCAGTGAGAGGTTATGCAAACATGAATAAAACGTGTTCCATATATGTTTCAGATTTAAAAAGGGATACTACATTGCATACAGTATATATATATATATATATATATATATATATATTATATATATATATATATATATATATATATATATATATATATATATATACAGTACTGTGCAAAAGTTTTAGGCAGGTGTGAAAAAATGCTGTAAAGTAAGAATGCTTTCAAAAATAGACATGTTAATAGATTATATTTATCAATTAACTAAATGCAAAGTGAGTGAACAGAAGAAATCTAAATCAAATCCATATTTGGTGTGACCACCCTTTACAAAACTTTACAAAAACATCAGAGAAGCCAACAATACAAGACAATACTTAACATTATCAATTATTTTCTCACGTAACAAAACCTCCAAAAATCAAAAAACACAAAAAAAAAACAGACCTGTGCAACAACCTCTGCATCCTGTTTGAGCATGTCCTCAGAATATCACACATCATCATCACCAATACAGCACTGCCCTTGACACCAGGTGGCAACAGTGGCAAGCCTGGGCTGGATGTTGGCAGAGAGGGTTGTCTAGGCTTACAGCAGGGGTGTCTGGTGGAGGTCTTAAGTCCCACAAAAACAGCAAGCTCTCAGTCTTCATTATACCTTTCAAAATATATCCAGCAAATGACCAGTCAGCTTCCAGGTTAATATACACCACGTGGAACTGTATAGTATATGCCAAGGGACTGTTTTATAGTGCACATGTACACTAACATAGCTATACAATAGTGTGTTTGGGGCTCTTTGACTGAACAGAATATCTAAATGTTGTGCTTCCTCATTAATTCTCTATATAGTAAAGTATAGTACATTGACAAGGTTCCGTCAACATGGCCTAACAGTGAATTAACAGAATTTCTGAATGATCCAATTGGGCAATAACAAGGGAGTACTTGGGTGTGTGGACTGATGCAAAACACATTGCTTACGTAACTGATTTGCTTCTGAAGACCTGATGCAATGGCAGGAGTCAATGGTAGAATGCACATTCCAACATTATTTCAAAACTCACGCAAACTGGTTTTCCATTTCAATACAGTAGTATTGTATCAGGACCACTATTTAGTATTTGTTCGATACATTTTGTTGCCATAGCTGGTAATGCTGTGTTATCCTTTCAATATTTTAACTCTTAATATTGTGAAGGGTACTGCTTGAAAACTTTTGTGCCCACAATAGTCTGTTAGTTATTCATTCTTAACTTCAGTGTTACTATAAAAATGTTATGTATAGCTTGCAGCTTAAGTGCTCCAGTTGTTTAAACGTACAATGTCTGAGCTTGTTTGGCCATTTGAAATGTCTACTGGGGGCCTGCATGGCAAAGCAGACTTTATTTTCTTTACATAATTATGTATAAGGACAATGCAAGTCTAAGAACTGTTAACTGGCATTTTTGCCAGGAGAGAAATCAAGTTCCATTTTTAGCTGTGATGTGCCACTGCATATTGCATGACAAGAGCTTATGTTGTTCCCTTTAGCTCTGTCAGGGCTAAAGGAGATAAATCTTACCATAAGAGATTCATCTAGGAGCAAAGCAATCAAACTCCACCATATGAGCCAGCTCCTCAAAGACATCATTTATAATGAGTGTAGAAGAGCTCTTGCTCTGTGTTTTTGTTATTTTGGTTAGATACATTCTGTTGATATTCTTTTTCGGAAGGTCAATGGAGGACAATCATGAAGAACATTTTGGAGAAGTAACAATAAACTACTATTTTCTTGAACGAGAGAATCTTCTGAGGCTGAACATCTACTGTAGGGGTCCTTAGGACAAGGGCTGTACCTCATGGAACTCTGTTGCTCTCTAGTTGGTGCTTTTAAAGAAAACGACTCCACTTCTATTCTGACTTTGATATGTTTTGTTGTTTGTTGAATATATCTCTGTACTGTTGGTTTTGTTTTGTACCTATGTTATTTGAGTGCATGGAACTGATGTGTGTGTGTATCAGCCACTTTGCCAAGACACCATTGTAATTGTTAAAACCTGGTTACAAATTAAAGCATGTACATTGGATGGAAAGACAATGCTAACTGTGTGTAGAACGATGTAATGGTCGAGTGGGTACTGAAGTGAGTTGTGAGTAAGTGAGTAAGATGTGGAGGTGACAGGCAAGAAGAGTGTATTGCCTGGGGAACGTTGGCAGATGATGTGTGAAGGTGTGAGAAATGCTTTGACGTCCGATGAAATGTCCTCGACCAATGGGGTTAGGGGATCTGCCAACACGAGAATTGTATTTGTTTTAACAATCCTTAAATTTATTCTTCTGTATTTCTCCATGTGCCTTGAATTTCATATAGCACACAACTTATATAAAGACAGAATGCTGGAGGTCACACATTTTGTACAGCCTATTTTGTAAAAATCACACAAACTGGTTATACTGGTCACAACTGTAGTTTGATGATTTTCAACTGGTAATGCAGGTTGAAGAGAATATCACTAGGATCACATTCTAATTATGTTATTGCTATCCTTATAGCTACTCTTAGAAAACCAAAACAATGTGCAATTATGTGTTTCAAGCACTGCATAGCATGCCCCAAAGCAGTATTTATCTTTAGCAAAATATCAAAATGTTTTGTCATGTTCTGTTATTTGGTAATTTGTAAAAGCCCCATCAGGACACCATAATTCACATTTAATCATACAGTTACATCTGTTTAAGTGCTAGTTATGCTGGTTCAAGAAAACAAAAACAAAACAAACAAAAAAAAACTCAAACCATTGTTGTCTAGACTACTAAACCTGTTTTTATATAGCTAGGTATACAGTAAGAAACCAGTGAAACCAATGAAATTACCCCCGTCCCTTCAGGGCCCTACTTTCTTGTCAGTAGCCATCCAGCTGCTTATCCTAATGACTGACATGTTTTGAAGCCAGTAAGAAACTTTGACCCTAAGACAGTGAGGTGAAATGACCTAGACATGCCAGTGTAAGGAAAACAAAACAGAGCTTTCTTTAACCTAGAGTAGTAGTGTTTGGGATCATAAATGTATTTTGAAATTGCACATTTGGAGACCACTATAGTGAATGGAAGTGCACAACTAAGATTTGCTACAACCACTTTGATTAGACCAGCTGAGCTGCTTTTTACAAAACTAATGTTAAATATTGAACAATAGTGTGACAATACACCAAAGACAGCCAAGATGTTTTTGCTACAACAGCAACACCTTGCTACGAGCTAAAGGTGATTTTATTTTTTAAACTGGCCCAAACTCACCTTCAGTTGCAGCAGCAGAAAGGTGTTTTTTTTTAAGAAATGCTTTTCACTGCCCGTGCTCTTGATTTAGGCTAGCCTCAAGGCTTTGCCTTGGATCAATCCTGATCTACATTCTGTCATTAAGGGTTGATCACCAGGAGGCTTGTTAAATTGCAATGTATGCACAAAACACACAGTTGTACTGTAGACTACTCATACACTATATGTAAGGTAAGTCAAGGGTGCCAGTGTAAATACTAATATGAATATCCAAAAGGAAGCTTTATCAATATTAGCATTAACAGGTGTCAGAACTAATATTTGATCTTAATTTGGCTTACAGTGCTCTGTGCCAAAGGCTGTCAACCTGTTAGTGGCGCGTGAGGACAAGTGCTGACAATCTCTACTCTATGCTAATTATTAAAACCAAGAAATGAAGTCTCTCTGGATTCTATGTCATACCACTGATAAGTTAGAAAACAACAGATGGTGACTATCCATACTCATCTCTCTGAGGCTATTAGTTATGTGCCTCATTCTGTATTCCGCAGCTAATTAAAAGTTTATACTACTATACCCATCTGCCTGATTAGCTATACCCAACTTTGAATAGGGTCGCTCAAAACCTTGGTGTGGTTTTGCCAGTGTATGGGGCTGTTGTGCCCATATTGAATCAGACATAGGAGCTGCTGGAACACTTCTGCCCCATGTTGCCCAAATACTAAACACTTCCAGATGGACTGAAGGGAATGCATTGCCGCTGTCTGGTGCGGATGATGCTATTGATGAGGATTAATGTGTTTTTGTATCAACACTTAAAAAAATCCAATGCACAATATCTCCCCTTAAGAAATTAATTTGGACGCTGAGTTTTGTTTATTAACGTCAGAAATCATACAGCTTGTAAAATTCCAAAAATCTGAGAGTATTCTAAAAAAAAAACACGCTTTTGTGAAGGGCTTTTACTTAACTTTTTTTAAGGAATACCCAAAATACTGTAATAACTCACTCACCTTCAGACTAATACAGTATTTTCTGATCTTAAATTCTCATTAAACCGGTTAACTGCGCAGCAGCTTAGAGAACTTTTGCTACTTAATGCTATAATTTTCTATGTATTCTTAATTTCTGACCAGCTGAAATAAGTGTGTCTGAATGTGTAGGTAGAGGTATTGAGTAGGCAATTGAGTAGGAAATTCCAAAAGCAAGCAAGCTGAATGTCAATTTTACAACCAATCTTATTTGCACAATTTTACAATGGGGCTCATGCTTTGGTTACAGCCAGAAAGACTGTATATTCTATTACTTTGTTGCATGTTTCTAGTCTTTACATGCGACCCTCTTACTCTAAACATTACAATACAGTAACTGAAATGTACCATCACTTAAAACATGTATTTAGCAAGTACATGTAATGCCAATATTAGTACAGTATGAAGTACCAAGCTTTTTATATGGCAGAGCCAGAAGTAAACATAAAGCTTTGTAGCTTTGTTGATATTACTGATATTTTAATTAAGATTAGGATACAATGATTTTAAAAAAAATGGTGTTATTTTCAAATCAATATCAAGACTACTAGAAACGCTCTGTGAAACTCTTTTCATAGCCCCTTTGCAATTTTAACCCACACCTAATTATTTATATGCTTTGACCAAAATCCAAAATCCAAGGGGAGTTAATGCGGTGCCAAGACTTGAAGTATATCCCAATAACTTCCTTTAAGTAGCCTCTTCATTCCTCGCAAATTAATACTACATCGAAACAATTAAAAGTGCACCAGTTGCTGGTTGATATGTCAACTTTTCTAATTGGAATAATGTTTCCTGCCAAGTTTGGCTTTAAATAGCATACTCCTTCTGTAGCTTAAGCATCATTTGAATATTGGGGGCTATTTTTAGTACAAGTAATTGCCTTAATCACTGGAGGTACAGCTAATGCAGAACTGAAGGCAAAGCATACTACGGTGGAATCAGCACAAAATAAAATCTCAAGGAAACAGCCAGAAAATTCAGCCGCCAGCTCTTTAGTCTATTTCTACTGTCATTCCATAGGGATTTCCTCCAGGATCTGGAATCTAGATTTATTTTAGCAATTCTAACCCTTTTAAGTTATAATATAAAAATGATACAGCTTTAATTAGGTTTAAACTTGATGACTTCAGTTTTGCTTCATAGCTACTCATCATTAGGAGGGTAAATTCTACTTAATTAACAAATACACATTAAATTAGGCAACAGGACCAGACATGGAATTAGGAACAAAAGCAGTTTTGGATTACTGTTTTTTGTATGATGTATTTACACATTATATTTTGCAAACTTGTTTGGTTAACTGATGCCTGCCTATTTATTTTCTTTGTACTTACACTGATACATTTAACACATTTATTTATATAGAGTCCCCTGTAAATGGCAACTACAGCTTAACTACAGTCCCTATATGGTTGGGACAGTCCCGATTTCCTAGCAAATGTCCCGCGTCCCAATGCATAGGAAGAAAGTCCCGATAGTTACCCATAGAAAAAAATATATGTTCTGCACAGTAGAGTTAGTGAAAACCGCACGCTGTGCTCTTCGTGCGGCCGACACATCTGCGGATCACTATCTTATACAAAGGTAAGAACACTTCAGTATGTCTATTTTTGCTGTCATGATGGTCGTGTTGTGTTGAGTTGGGGGGGGGCGGGATACGTCTATTATACGATTATTAGTGTTTTTTGCGTATGTTAGTGTACATGTATTTTAAACATATTCAAAAAACCTCAATAAGCCCCATAAATATCTTTGTAACAAATATTTTAAAACAACAATTAAATTATACCTTGCAATTTCAATAAACAGTATTAAAGTTATGAAAACGGTTCCATTATACATAGAGCAAAATGTGCACATAGTACAGTATATAATGAACTCTTGTCAATGTGATCATGTAGCTCTAGAACTGGAATTCCCCCTGAGAATGAAGTTATGCCTTGTCTTTTGTGGACACTGACAGCTTTAAAGTGAGCATTTTTACGACATTGCTGGCATAGCAGATGTCATGGGAAACACTGCTTTCACTCACATAGCTTTAATGTCACCTCAGATTTTTTTTTTTTTTTATTAAAGCTGTTTGTTGTGCACAATATAATAATGTATGCCCAATTTTTCTATGTATCATTTTTGATATATTGTATATTGCAGAATAAAAGAAAGAAGTTGCAGACTAGAACATTTTCTGTTTAATAATTAAATAACGCATTTGGAGAATAACCTTTAAATGACTGTCATAACTGTACATAAAATAAAACAGATGTAAGTACATTTGCATGTTTCAATGGGGATAGGACCTGTTTTAGGGGACTTTTTTCATCAATATATTATGAGATAAGAAATAGATTTAGTTTTATGTTTCAACGCAATTGTAAAGCTGTTTTTTAATAGGTTGATTAGCACCAGCAGTCTCATTAAAAGGTCATTAGTGAAAACTCATGTTAATTAAAGCAAAGGTCAGTGAAGTGAAAATCCTTAAGAAAGTCCTTTCTGTGCTAGCTATTGTTACAGACCTGTTACATTTCCACCTGATGTGTTTCTTTTAAAACAAAATGGCTGATTGATCAAGTACCATGTCCCGTAAGAACATAATGGCTCAATTGTCAAGGTCACATTCTGCCAGTTTAGTATGTCAGTGGTTTATGAAGAAATTAGGCATTTTTATGGCAACTTTCTTAATTAACTGTAAAGTTATGTGAAGTTTCAGGCAGGAAACTTTAAATACACCTGCAAATACGATCAATGGATTAACAGGAAAATCCTTGCAAGCATCACCAAAAGTCAAGCTGACATTGGACTACGGAAGTAAGGCGGCTAATAGTATTCAAGCCAGGTAAATGTAAACCTTCCTCCTAGTTTTGAGTTTACCTTCTCCTCCCGGAACAGCTCATTTCCACTGTCACCACGGGGGGTTGGAGTGGAACTGCCTACCTGCCTATCTCAGCACAAACTGAGGGATTAGATAGAGGTTTAGGCCAAGCTCTCTCTCTCTCTCTCTCTCTCTCTCTCTCTCTCTCTCTCTCTCTATATATATATATATATATATATATATATATATATATATATATATCCTTTGTAGGATGATATTATGTATAAAACACAATAATATATTTTAGCTCAAAGAGCCAGCTGCCCAACGTTTCATGTTGTACATATCTTTCTCAAGGGAGCTTGTGTGTGTGTGTGTGTGTATATATATATATATATATATATATATATATATATGTATATATATTATGTATAAGCTATAATTATATATACTGTATATATATATATATGTGTGTGTGTGTGTGTGTGTGTGTATATATATATATATATATATACACACACACACATTTTGGAAGATCTTCTGTCTTTTCTATTGCCCTTAATCTGAAGTAAGAGTTATAATGACATACCAAGTACAGAAGATTGTAAAGGGCGAGATCCTGGAAGAATTTCAAGAGAATTCACAGAGGTTTAAAAAAGCATCAACTTCAACCATCTCCCCAATGGTTACCACTTCTGATTTATACCAGTAAACATTTACTTTGCTGTTTTACCCAAGTCTTAGGGGTTACCCAGGTCTTATTTATGTTAATGAGTTAACTAGTGGTCATCTAACAAGCAAGTTAAGGGCTTTCTTAACTAGGGTCTAAGACCCATCCAAGCCCCATCATCACCAAGTAAGTAACTTCCTTTGAGGTTATCATCTTTAATCACAGTTTGTTACGTTGTACCCAATATCTTAACTGCATCCATATATTCCACAGCACATGTGCAAAAGCAATGGCATTATTTCAAGGATCGTTGAAGAGATGGCAGACCATTTGAATTGACTAGCTGCTACTTCTTCCATTTACCATCTCATTTTTCCAGTATAACACACACTTATTTACATTTTGGCATGCTGTAGGAGTTGCATGCTTTATACCGGGTGCACAATATACAGTACTTGGTTTATGGCATTCTGTATAGGGCATATACACACATCATATATATAATAATCAAGTAGCAGCTTATGGTTACACTGGGAATATCTACACAAGGTTAGCATTAGTAAACAGGTTCCCAAGGTGCTGGCTAACTAATCATTCCTGAGGTTACTAGGTGATGCTGCTTATTTATTTCATGAATGCAACGCTTTGGATATTAAAGTTTACTGATTCTTCAATTTGTTCTGTTTTCGAAAGGACAGCAGTGCGGTGGGAGAGAGTATATTTACATAAAATCAATGGCTATCTTTGCTCGGATTGTCTCAAACGACCTTGAGCACTGTATAAAGGGTAGTATAACACGAGGAGCATGTTATACAAGGGCTGCAAGGCAAGGACGCTCAGTCGTGCATGTTTTACAAGGGCTGCAAGGCAAGGACGCTCAGTCATGCATGTTATACACCTGTGTGATACACAGGGTGTGTATTATATTATTAGAATTACAGTTCACTACTGCAACTTCAGAAGAACATTTAGGATGAATTCCAGCCCAACTTTAAAAGTGGATTCTAGTTAAAATGGGCTGTACCATGTTCACACAATGGACTGCAAGTTCTGTTGTGTTGCTTGTCATTGAGTCGTCCTCAGCTAAATATTAAAAAACATCTTTCCAGGTGGTAGTGGGAGCAGTGCACTTTCACACAGCACATTTGGGAAGACTTCAACACCTCTAAGGTTGTGTTGTTCAGAGCAATTTAAATATGAAAGCATGGTACCCCCGGGTCTCTTAAAATACTCCCATTGCCTTCTGACAGTGCTAAAAAGTGGAGCATGAATCCAGTTTGAAGATAATATACTGTACTTGAACTCCAAAAAGTCTTACTGTGATAATGCACTTAAGATGTGTTTTTTTTTTTTTTTTTTGTATTCTGTTAAGAATAAAAAGGGTCAAATGCAACTGCATGTAGCACACAGACTGTTTTAAATAACATACCATCCAGGTCGCATTGTAGAAACAGTTCACTCACCAAGAAAAATAGCACTCAAAATGTCAGCTGGTGAATAGAGGAATGATACTGTACATCTCAGGATCTTACAAGAAATTAAATTGTCCTTTTATCAGAGAAAAGGGTGAAATATTTTGCTCTTGCCAAGTGGGTGATACTTATTCCCAATGCTAGAACACTGAAAGAAAACAAAAAGTAACTGTTTTGCGCGGTTAGATATTCATAGAAAACGCAATTGGACAGGTACAATACCCTGTCAGCACTCTGCATTACTAGCATTACTAATTCAAGTATCTAATGCAGACCTATTTGCTCTCTGGTTCGTGCAAGTTAAATGCTGTGACCCAAAAACAGACCTCCAAAATGTAATCTTGTTTACCAGCAATGTCAAACACTCCCCTCTTAATTCTGCTATCTTGTCACGACTTCAATTATGCTTTAGTAGACACTGGAAAAGCACCCATAAATACCAGAAGAAGCAGCATGTAAGTAGTAAGGAACATGCATGTGCAATTCAGTTTGCAATATGCAGATATTTCATAGACGATTAAAAGTTGCTGCTGCTTTTGGGTATCTAATATCATTAGGTGTTGTAGTTCAAACTCACTTGATAGTCCAGCTCAATCAGATCATGTGACCAACAAAGGTATCAGGATGCAAAAGTTTATTGCTTTGTATTTTAAACATAAACTGAATTAATGTAGGGGGCCCATTATATTGTTGATGGCGCTAACACATTTAAAGCATAGATTAATATTTAATAATAAGGGGTGGGAAAGAAATGGAATTTACCAAAAGGAGGATGGTTTTGATAATGGTCACACAAAAGTTCAGACTGGAATGAATTTCACAGTATTGATGAATGGGTCTGTTGCTCTAGGCGCAGTTTGCAAGGTACAGGAGCTGGATACTCTCAGGTTTATATTCCACGACAGATGGGTGAGAGTCTGGGAACTAGCCATCAGTAAATATAGCAGTCACTGCTGTCTCGATAGATTTCACAACTAATGTTTGTCAATTCAGAATATTCCATTGTAATTAGCCCAGGGGTTGTGTACAGAGTAATATATCAGCTATGATTCTCCAATCTGCTTGTGAAAATGAAGAGACACTCTTTGAACAAATTCATAGTACCACACTAAGTTAAAGAAAGATCTGTTTGGATAGTATTGTAGTTCCTTGGTCATTTCACCTGGAGGGTAAAAAAAGTCCCACCCCTGAAACAGCTTTTTTTTCTCTCATTAACCAACTGGCATCTGCTATTGACATGATTTCAACCTGTAACATGCTTTGACCCAGAAGACATTGCTGAGGTGAGATGACCAGGAAGTGCAAGACTAACAGATTTCCTGAGAATAAAGCATGGAAACTGAGGGTTTTCTTTAACCTAATGTAGTTGATACAATGTTTTAAAATGAAACAAAATTGCACATTTTAAACCTGTGTAAATGATTGAAGTGTAAAACAGGTAAAGATTTATGGAAATACTGTTAGTACAATTACCTTGAGATATCAGTGAACTGGTGAAGAGATGTTTCCACCACCCTGTACTTAAACTGTCTTTGGTTATGACATTGCAAATCATTATCAAGCTATCCATAGGGAAATCTTTCATTTAAAACAAACAAGTTAATACATTTACGGATTTAAAAATAAGATAAGTGATTATAAACAATCTATAAACATTAATTATGCTATTAACAATTACAGAATATGATTAGAAATAAGACTTATTATACACGTTTGCCATTGTTTTATTTTGCTATTGTTTATAATCGGTTATAATGGATATAGCCTGTCTGTCTTTCCAGGTCTGTCTGTCTTTCTGTGCCTGCCAGTCTCTAATTGTATGGGGCTGCTTTGCTTTTGCAAGTGTTATTATACACTTTTGCCATTGTAATAATCACTTATAACGGATACCCAAGTTAAAAAGGAGGCTGTGGCTGTGTGGTCCAGTGGTTAAAGAAATGGGCTTGTAACCAGGCGGTCCCCGGTTCAAATCCCACCTCAGCCACTGACTCATTGTGTGACCCTGAGCAAGTCACTTAACCTCCTTGTGTTCCGTCTTTTGGGTGAGATATAATTGTAAGTGACTCTGCAGCTGATGCATAGTTTACATACCCTAGTCTCTGTAAGTCGCCTTGGATAAAGGCGTCTGCTAAATAAAAAAATAAAAAGGTAACACTTTAGTTTAGGTATCACTGATGCTTCAATGTTAAATGAGCTTGACTTATTCCACTACAATTCCACTGTTAGCTCTTTAATGCTCTGAGTTGGTTGCAGTAACTTCTTCCCACAAGACTTATTTCTTAAGGAGGCAATATGGGATTGTTAATGTTTGCTAATCTCTTTATGCACAGTGTGTGCAACAGCAGATGATGATCTCTTAATTTTGCAGGAGATATAACCATATAACATCAATAAAGTCAGCAGGAGAGTCACTTATCCACCAGCACATTTCTGTCTCATATTATTGTTGAAACGGGACACCTAGCACAGCAGGATAAAGTAAGCTGACATCTGTAATGTTACTGGGTATGCTGGATTCTGTGAGTATAGATCAACACACATTGCTAAAAATAGGCTATTTAGCAATGGGGGATAAAAGCAGCCGTATTGTGGCCACTGCAGTCTTTCCAAAAAAATATTTGGTAAATTCATATTATAGACAATACTAGCCTAATCTTAATGGTATCTACTTTTGTTCCTCTGTAAATCCGACATAGAAGAGTTATGTCTTGTTTATTATCACAGTTGCCCACAGTATTGCCAATACTTTGCTAGTGGTGACCATTTTGTACGGACATTGGAAAGAGCAAACATCTTGGTTTAAAATGTCAGAAAAGTTGAAGAGAAATTCTACAGTTCAACCAAGTGCAAAAGTTCATGATTTCACTGAGTTTCAAGAATGTCTTCGTTTAAAAATTGTATTATTGATTCATGAGGATTCTATTATTAGATTTGCTTTACATTTTTAATGTGTGTTCAACTGGCTAGACATTACCATATATTGTAGTGCCACAGACTAGCAGCAGGGATGGAAATAATACTCCTGTTGCATAGTAGTTTCACCCATTCCAGGTTTTACTACAAGATTGATTAGCCACAGTGTATATAGGTAACAAGCTCAGTGTCTTATTAAACTCACAGCAAAACCATGAACAGATCAAACTGCTATGCAATGGGAGTCTATTGCCATCCCTATAGTAGAGATGCATCTGTTTAGATTTAAAAATGTGTAAATTAAGAATTTGAAATATTGTTGTCAAAAGTTTTAAATATATTATACATCTGTCATAGCATTACTGATCAGGTAGGTATGTTTAATTCCAGCCTTTATTGTTTAATAGCAATTCCTACTGTATGAATAAAGTTAGTATAATGTGAGTTTGGTGACATGAAGTGTTTGAGATGCTTCACTTTGTAGTTTGACCAAACTGCACAAGATAGCACATCTTACCCTGTACTTTATGGTCCATTAGAATGAAGATTTGCTAGGCAATAACAGAAGGTGACATGCTACTGAGTCATTGGTGGAGCTGTGAGTCATAAAACTACATTTATTCAATTTAATCACATGACAATAACGGACTGTATTTTTCAGCTCTTTAAACTTGAGACATCAGCAATGCACAGCTAAATAGATATTTTAGGTTTCTAGGATTCTAGATATTGTAATATGACAGGTAAATTATGGTGCAATAAAAAATAACCCCAACATCATTCAGGATATTCATATAGTTTACATGTTATCTACTATCTCTTAACATACAATGAGATATTCAGAGATGTGCATTCAGAGAGAATGCTTATATAAGCACCCAATGATAGCATGCATAATCAATGTCATGACTGTGTTAGTAACAGTGGTGATCACACACCATATTGATGTATAGAGGGAGGACAATACAGCAGGTATGGACATGTCAAATGTTTGCATATTACTATCATCTGACTCCTCACCTGATACCTGTGCATAAAAATGACTTGTTTGACATTATTCAATGAATATGCCATATTTATTTTGTAATAAAAGGCGTTTTGGCTGAGTTCAGGAGCTGCTCCTCAGTTCCAGTTGCTTGCCATAAACATGTGTAATGGAGGGATGATGAGCCAAAGTGTCAAAGTGCTCATCTATGTATTACTATCAAAACAAAAGGAGACTTGATCCAAAGTGGCAGATTATTAGGAGGCGCTGGCTCTTCTTCAATAAAGATACTGGCTGATCTAGCCTGTACTAAACACATCTATGGCAGACAAGCAGAACCAAAGAACAGCTTCTGAATGTAAATGAAAGCACACTGACACAGACGATGAGCATGGCAATAAGAACCAGCCAGAATAATTACAAAAAAAAAAAAAAAAAAAAACACTTATGACAGTAAATTTAAATCTACAGTATTTGGGAACAATTTTGCTTTTATAGGTGCCAAGGACAGGATCGCCATGGAGACTGAATTATGCTCAGGGGCTAGGTTGAAGTATTTTGGCAGGGGGGAACATAGGGAGGTTTAAATTACTGCTGTACATGCTGTTCCTACTCTGTGGGTAAGCTGCAGACTTTATTCTCCAGCACTAACCTGAAGAATAAAAACATTACACATTTAAAAACTGAATGCAGTGTATGCCTTGCCTGTTCTAAACTAGGACCATGGAATCTGTACTGAACACATTATCCAGGGCTTTAAGACACATACCAGTACCCTGTACTTCAATATTCAAATAGACACCAATGACTCCTGTAGTAAAAAAACAAAAAAATATGTAACTTGAAAAACAAGTTGACTTTTCTAAATGATGAACTTCCACGAGCTGGCCTAAGAAACACTTCTGAGGATCTCAAGATTGGAGTAGTTTGAACTCCAGAACTCAAACTGAATACTGTACCTCACAACACATTACCTATTGCTGGAATATTATTAATGCAGAAAACAGGAATGTCGTCCTTGACCTGTATTATTTCGGTTATGTCTTAGTTGTGGTATGTTATAGTTGTTTTGCAATGTGCCTAAAATTCAGCTAATTTGCATCCTACAGTGATATACCATTTATTTTCATTTAAATGTAAATGTGAGGTCAGAAGCATTCTAGTAACTGATATTAAATATATCTTCCTCTAAACTTGCAAATAGAAAGGCTTTTGAACATGTTTTGAAGCCTTAAGCCTATAAATTCACAAATTCAGTATCAATCTCTTCCAATTACTCACTATACACACACACCATGGCATCTGCATTAGGGACATTATCTTGAGAAGAAACAAACTGGGACTTCAAGGAACAGAAAATTGAAGCAGATCAACTTCCTTTGAACCGTATAGCTAAGAAAACTGAGCAACTCATAGACCTGCAATTAACTTGAGCATATACAGTACTGTGCAAAAGTTTTAGGCAGGTGTGAAAAATGCTGTAAAATAAGAATGCTTTCAAAAATAGACATGTTAATAGATTATATTTATCAATTAACTAAATGCAAAGTGAGTGAACAGAAGAAAAATCTAAATCAAATCCATATTTGGTGTGACCACCCTTTGCCTTCAAAACAGCATCAATTCTTCTAGGTACACTTGCACAAAGTCAGGGATTTTGTAGGCATATAATCAGGTGTATGATTAAACAATTATACCAAACAGGTGCTAATGATCATCAATTCAATATGTAGGTTGAAACACAATCATTAACTGAAACAGAAACAGCTGTGTAGGAGGAATAAAACTGGGTGAGGAACAGCCAAACTCCTCTAACAAGGTGAGGTTGCTGAAGACAGTTTACTGTCAAAAGTCATACACCATGGCAAGACTGAGCACAGCAACAAGACACAAGGTAGTTATACTGCATCAGCAAGGTCTCTCCCAGGCAGAAATTTCAAGGCAGACAGGGGTTTCCAGATGTGCTGTCCAAGCTCTTTTGAAGAAGCACAAAGAAATGGGCAACGTTGAGGACCGTAGACGCAGTGGTCGGCCAAGGAAACTTACTGCAGCAGATGAAAAACACATCATGCTTACTTCCCTTCGCAATCGGAAGAAGTCCAGCAGTGCCATCAGCTCAGAATTGGCAGAAAACAGTGGGACCCTGGTACACCCATCTACTGTCCGGAGAAGTCTGGTCAGAAGTGGCCTTCATGGAAGACTTGCGGCCAAAAAGCCATACCTCCGACGTGGAAACAAGGCCAAGCGACTCAACTATGCACGAAAACACAGGAACTGGGGTGCAGAAAAATGGCAGCAGGTGCTCTGGACTGATGAGTCAAAATTTGAAATATTTGGCTGTAGCAGAAGGCAATTTGTTCGCCGAAGGGCTGGAGAGTGGTACACGAATGAGTGTCTGCAGGCAACAGTGAAGCATGGTGGAGGTTCCTTGCAAGTTTGGGGCTGCATTTCTGCAAATGGAGTTGGGGATTTGGTCAGAATTAATGGTTTCCTCAATGCTGAGAAGTACAGGCAGATACTTATCCATCATGCAATACCATCAGGGAGGCATCTGATTGGCCCCAAATTTATTCTGCAGCATGACAACGACCCCAAACATACAGCGAAAGTCATTAAGAACTATCTTCAGCGTAAAGAAGAACAAGGAGTCCTGAAAGTGATGGTATGGCCCCCACAGAGCCCTGATCTCAACATCATCGAGTCTGTCTGGGATTACATGAAGAGAGAGAAGCAACCGAGGCTGCCTAAATCCACAGAAGAACTGTGGTTAGTTCTCCAAGATGTTTGGGCCAACCTACCTGCCGAGTTCCTTCAAAAACTGTGTGCAAGTGTACCTAGAAGAATTGATGCTGTTTTGAAGGCAAAGGGTGGTCACACCAAATATTGATTTGATGTAGATTTTTCTTCTGTTCACTCACTTTGCATTTTGTTAATTGATAAATATAAACTATTAACATGTCTATTTTTGAAAGCATTCTTACTTTACAGCATTTTTTCACACCTGCCTAAAACTTTTGCACAGTACTGTAGTTACTATTGTCTAGGGTTAAATCTCCAAATAACATGGAGGCTGTATTTATTATTATTCACCCTTTATGGATAAAACATAATAATCAAGCATATTTTTAAAGTGAAAGGTCCTTCCCAACATATACATTCATTGATGAACAGTACTGAAACAGGCCAGGGGCAGCCTCTAAAGGAGTAATTTGGCTGCTCTGGCTCTTGTGTTTTTGGTATAGCACAGCAAAGCATACTCCAACCATTGTAAATGGAATGTTTTGGTGGGACGTCTATCATGCATATGCAATCACAACGTAAGGCGCTCCCAGTTGCCAAGTACATATGCCCAGCAACAGCAAATCATATTAGTGATGATGTACACTGTCACTGTAAAAACCACTAGCAGACATAATACAAAGATGGCAGCAGCCGAAATGTAAATTGTTCGACCACCATTTTACCTGTAATTAAATAAATGACTCATGTTGTTTTTTTCCGTGTTTCAGAATTGCTTTAATTTGTAATGACAGACTGGACAGCTACACTATTGTCTCTGTACCTTTCTGGATCTGATGTGTTAAAAGCATGGCAAAAGGAACAATAACTTGACCATGCAATAGCACAAGGGCAGCTACTGTGGTATAAGCTATTGCAAGAACAGTATCACGTCTATAGCATGTTATTTTTGTACATATGAATGGTATTACAAAACATATCAATCAATCCCCTCTGTGATTCGTGAAGGGTTTATATCACAACCTATACAGCTATCATATTTATTTATACACTAATTTCTTGTAACTTTTTAAAAATTTTATTTCACTTTGTGCCCACAGGGCTAACACAGGTACATCTCAATAGTGCAGCACTAATACAAAGAGACCCAAGTAGACCACACTCAATAATAAACAATACAGCAATTATACATCCAAGCAATATCAATAAAAACACACACTATGGCAAACCTTTCAAATGCAATTACGAATAAATCACATTAGCATTTCCTAGTCCATTTGATAAAATGAAATGATACTGACCTGTAGTTGACTTTTTTTCTAAAATGCCAGTGGGTGTTCAGTACCTTACTGGCTTCTTAGTAATGCCTCTGTTTTAAGAGTTTTGAATGCACAATACTGTGATGCTGTTGTGCATTTTAGCTTTTATTTGTAACCTGCCTGCTGCTGGATGTGCTGTGACAGGTCACTCATGAAAATGAGATGTTTGATCTCAGTGGGTTTAACCTCAAAAAATTGAATAAATAAATAATAAATAACCGAAGTTACCAAAATAGAATGAGACAGCTTGTTATTGTTGGCTAAAAGCAAATAGGTGGTGCTGCATGTGTGCCAATCTTAAAAAACAACTTTCAAGGTTTTCCGTGGATAATATGCTTCTGCTTGACTGAAAATAAGGTTTACAAAAGTATGGTGAACCATTGCTGAGCATCCTGGAAAAAGCAAAGCTGAGAACGGTGAATTTAATTGCCTGATGTGTGATAATGGTTTTAAAACTTTTAAACAAAACATTGATCGCTTAATAAATACCTTTTTTAATTTTAAATTGCTTGGTTACTACAATAAGATTGTTGAATATGAATGGATAGTGCATGATGTGACAGTGAAATAGTGCTCCGAACCTGTTTTCAGTGAACTAATACTTGTAGTAAACCACCTCTTAAAAAATTTTAAAAGAAAAACATTTTCATTGAGCCACAGAAAAATGCATATTTCAATCTCTTTCGACAATACATCCAGCTTGGAGAGACCACAAGAAATCCACACCTGTACAAACTAGAACCTACTCCATTTAAAAAAGAAAACCACCAACCAAAAGCATCACTACACAACCCCATAGTCTTGACAAAAAGACAAAGCAAATGAATTGTGAAAAATTCCCCAATTCACAATAAATAATTTATTTCTTAGCAGATGCCCTTATCCAGGGTGACTTACAATTGTTACAAGATATCACATTATTTTTACATACAATTACATTATTTTTACATACAATTACCCATTTATACAGTTGGGTTTTTACTGGAGCAATCTAGGTAAAGTACCTTGCTCAAGGGTACAGTAGCGTCCCCCACCTGGGATTGAACCCACGACCCTCCGGTCAAGAATCCAGAGCCCTAACCACTACTCCACTCTGCTGCCCCAAATATAAATAAGCAATCCAACTGAAAACACAAAACAATAGCTTTTCCCATGGTTATCTTTCCACAGACAGTTGAACGCACAGTAATATGCACAAGGCCAGTATTGAAAATTTGTTCCAGTAATTCTTAAGGGTCATGTTGAGAACATCATTGACCTTAATTAGTTCAGAGCGGATGTGAGATAACAGGAGACTCATTCTTGGCACACCATCCACAATGCCATTACCCTTTGTTATCACAGATGAAAAAAAATGTCTCACATACTCTATCTACAAGAATATGCAACCTGTTCTAACGTGGAGGGAGTGTATTGAATGTATGCCCATGAGAGCACTACTGGACCCACCAGAATATTCATTGCATAAAAAAAAAAAAATGTTCTGGTTTAAACTTGAAGCCACAAAAGTCAGTAACTTCCTTATAAAAAAATCATTTAATTATCTTCAATGGTGCAGTCTGAAGTCACAAAAGTCAGAAAATGCCATACCATCTATAACTGAGCTGCATCCAGGTTAGGCTTTTAGCATAGATACCGAGATGTGATGGGCAGGGTAACATTCAATGATAAGCGGAGCAGTGAAAATGGCAGAGGTAAGAAAATTACATTTAAAACCTTAGCAACAACACCTTTAAAACAAGGAAAATTTCCACTAAACAATTAAGGGGAGGAGTGAAAACACATTTTAAATTAAATTTACACTGGCCCCCTGATAATCTGCTGTTTTAATCTGTTAAAAAATGGTGTCAGATTTTTATCACTAGATCATAAATCTTTGGAAATTGGTCCGTATGTATTACTTTGGACACACAGACAATATTAAATCAATGAAAAAAATTCACTAAGAATTATACCTTACCCTGTAATAATTGTTACTATCAATGAGGTTATGTGAGCTGAGGCCAGGGCTCTGGTAATAAAATGAACTCATACTTGCAAGTAACTTTGAACAGTTGTAATTACTGGTAATTATGCCCAGTTAACATACAGTGGAACTGGTATTCAATTAATACGGTGTCGCTCCACATTAACCAAATGAATGAGCTTCTTATTTTCCTAATTAATTCCTAATTTAACCTGGCATTGATGGTTTACTGAACCGTTTAATTAGAGTGCTGTGGTGCCGCCCCCTTATAATACAAAATAAATGTGTGGGGGTTTTCCTCTAAAAAAAATTTAAAAAAAGAGAAACACAATGATGGCTTATCAATTATACAACATGTATCTAATATCTTTACTGCAATGTTTTAATTATGTTTACAAGCTGAGACACAGCATGTCTCAGTCTGTTATTTGCACTCCATCTCATTTTTCACTAAACTACTATTTATTTTATTTTTTTTCAAGTAGCAAATAACAATTACTGCTGTTAAATGTAGGCGATTATGTAATGCTAGCATTGAATAAAACACAAAAGAAATCTTTCACAGTTGTTGTTTAGCTATTTGGGGCACTTAAATGTATTCAGTACCAGAAATACAATGTATTTCTCGTGTAAGTCGCAAAAGGGTAGAACCCATACCCAGTGTCCATATCAACCAATACACCAGTGTCCCATTTTAGCACAGTGTGCTCTGAAAATGATTGTGATTGTACAGCACAATCTTGCATGTAAACCTATTTGAAGGATTTTGTTTTTTTATATTTATTTACTTCCATTATAATGTGAGTTAAATGTCCTAAACTCACTTTGTGTTACTAGACATAAGCCTCATGCCCAACAGGAGGGTACGTCACAAGAACTAAAGAGCACTTACATTGTTGTTGCAGGTTTTAGGTCTTTTTAGTTTGTTTGGTTATTTAGAAAATGTTGCACTAGATCACAAAGCTTCTGAAATTGGCCTTTATGTGTGTGTCAGTGTGAAAGCTCTGCCGGTGTAATGTGTGGGTGTGTGGGCGGAATATTGGATTGGTAGGGAGAGGATTATATTCATCCCTGCCAGAACACGTGGGAATGTGGTTCATAATGGAATAATTGATTAATTAGGCTCCAGTCACAGGTGTATATAAAAGCAGAAAAACTGTTTGCTTGGTGTAGCTGTTTAGATGAGTGGAACCAGTGGAGATATGGTGTTGGGAAATGTGTATAAATGAAGGTGTAGTAGTTTTGTTGTGTGTTTCAGCTGTTTATTTTGGCCACTGCACCTATTTGTCAAGAGCCTTGCCAATGATGCTATCCTTTACACAGTGTCACTAGGCTAGGCTTTAGACGCAGACATTCTTTTGTAATAAATGTTTTAAAAAAGGAGGGAATACTTATGAGTAACTCTGTACATCCAAAATGTTAACTTGATCTGAAAAAACTGATTGAGTATTATGTCTAAAACTCTGATGGAAAGCTCAAGCAAAGTTGCCTCTGCTAAATCAACTGTATCTAGCATCCCAGACATTACCTCCAAAACATTACAATCCCACTGTCTTCTGCAAGGGAAGAGATTGTTTTTTCACTGGTAATATAGAATAATTCATTCATATAAACAGGAAATTGAAAGTAACAGCTGGGGGAGGTAAGTAAAACCCATTTTGACAGAATCTGGATTAGAACCAAGGTCACGAGGTGAAAAGCTTGTCTATTAAGCCAATGTGCCATCCAGCCACCCATCTCTATCTTTTAGAATGGAGGGTGGTTTGTCAACACATCAGCTTCAATGTCAGGCACTGAAACTTGGCAGATAGAGACATCAAATGAAGGGCAACAAGGGTCCAACATTTTGAAATTGCCACCACTGTAGCCAATGTGTGTAACTGTTATTGCTTTACTGATGAAAGAGTAAGAGCTTCAAATAATTCCCTTACTGTGTTTAAATTTGTTCTGAGTGGTTTTGGGTCATGATGCCCCAATATTGAGTTATTAAACCAATCAAAGTGATGGTAAACACGATAAAATAGTAATAGGAAATTAAATAAAATAAATTAGGTGACATTTAAAGAGTTTTCTGTTATTGATGAGCATTAAAAACACTATTTTCACAAAGCTTTTGACAGCATCCGTACAAATGAAACAAGTGATTTTATCTCTGATCTGTTATGAGAAACATCAGTACTGTGACCTGCATCACAAATTTAAAAGATTTTAGTTTTAGACAATTAAGCCACACATTTGCTTATTGTCAGTTCTTTGAGTTGCAAGTGGTATAAATGAATGAATTTCAGCATGCTTCAGAAGATATTTAGTTTTTTTTAAAATTATAACTGGGGGGTAGTTGTCCTTATACATTAGCATAACACAGAAAAGAGAAAAAAAAAATCTATTTACTGGAGGCTTTTTTTTTTTTTTTTAATTATCTACAGAATTACTTTCATTCAGCCGAGGGCAAAACCTTTTTAGCAACCCAGGCAATTTCAAACTATCTGCCTACAATCAGCACTAACTATTTATCACCTTACAAGTAAACACAAATACTCAGGAGTCTCTGTTCTGTTCCAAGAGAATAGTAACATCTGAGTCCTTATGTGGCAGCTAATAATTGAATCTGTTTTAATCGTATTTCACTTTTTCAAATTGCGTATAGTGAAAGCCCTTGATATATTAAAAAATGTGTATTTGTGTATGTATGTGTGTGTGTCTATACAGTATATATATATATATATATATATATATATATATATATATATATATATATATATATATATATATATATATATACAGTACTGTGCAAAAGTTTTAGGCAGGTGTGAAAAAATGCTGTAAAGTAAGAATGCTTTCAAAAATAGACATGTTAATAGATTATATTTATCAATTAACTAAATGCAAAGTGAGTGAACAGAAGAAAAATCTAAATCAAATCCATATTTGGTGTGACCACCCTTTGCCTTCAAAACAGCATCAAGCATCAATTCTTCTAGGTACACTTGCACACAGTTTTTGAAGGAACTCGGCAGGTAGGTTGGCCCAAACATCTTGGAGAACTAACCACAGTTCTTCTGTGGATTTAGGCAGCCTAAGTTGCTTCTCTCTCTTCATGTAATCCCAGACAGACTCGATGATGTTGAGACCAGGGCTCTGTGGGGGCCATACCATCACTTCCAGGACTCCTTGTTCTTCTTTACACTGAAGATAGTTCTTAATGACTTTCACTGTATGTTTGGGGTTGTTGTCATGCTGCAGAATAAATTTGGGGTCAATCAGATGCCTCCCTGATGGTATTGCATGATGGATAAGTATCTGCCTGTACTTCTCAGCATTGTGGAGACCATTAATTCTGACCAAATCCCCAACTCCATTTGCAGAAATGCAGCCCCAAACTTGCAAGGAACCTCCACCATGCTTCACTGTTGCCTGCAGACACTCATTCGTGTATGCTCTCCAGCCCTTCGGCGAACAAACTGCCTTCTGCTACAGCCAAATATTTCAAATTTTGACTCATCAGTCCAGAGCACCTGCTGCCATTTTTCTGCACCCCAGTTCCTGTGTTTTCATGCATAGTTGAGTCGCTTGGCCTTGTTTCCACGTCGGAGGTATGTTTTTTTGGCCGCAAGTCTTCCATGAAGGCCACTTCTGACCAGACTTCTCCGGACAGTAGATGGGTGTACCAGGGTCCCACTGTTTTCTGCCAGTTCTGAGCTGATGGCACTGCTGGACATCTTCCGATTGCGAAGGGAAGTAAGCATGATGTGTCTTTCATCTACTGCAGTAAGTTTCCTTGGCCGACCACTGCGTCTACGGTCCTCAACGTTGCCCGTTTCTTTGTGCTTCTTCAAAAGAGCTTGGACAGCACATCTGGAAACCCCTGTCTGCCTTGAAATTTCTGCCTGGGAGAGACCTTGCTGATGCAGTATAACTACCTTGTGTCTTGTTGCTGTGCTCAGTCTTGCCATGGTGTATGACTTTTGACAGTAAACTGTCTTTAGCAAACTCACCTTGTTAGCTGA
The DNA here is from genome assembly GCA_030684275.1 of Acipenser oxyrinchus oxyrinchus. Lineage (NCBI taxonomy): Eukaryota > Metazoa > Chordata > Actinopteri > Acipenseriformes > Acipenseridae > Acipenser > Acipenser oxyrinchus. The sequence continues at coordinate 46,787,566 of CM060256.1, read as the reverse complement.
GTTTGGCTGTTCCTCACCCAGTTTTATTCCTCCTACACAGCTGTTTCTGTTTCAGTTAATGATTGTGTTTCAACCTACATATTGAATTGATGATCATTAGCACCTGTTTGGTATAATTGTTTAATCATACACCTGACTATATGCCTACAAAATCCCTGACTTTGTGCAAGTGTACCTAGAAGAATTGATGCTGTTTTGAAGGCAAACTGTTGTCACACCAAATATGGATTTGATTTAGATTTTTCTTCTGTTTACTCACTTTGCATTTAGTTAATAGATAAATATAATCTATTAACATGTCTATTTTTGAAAGCATTCTTACTTTACAGCATTTTTTCACACCTGCCTAAAACTTTTGCACAGTACTGTATATATATATATCTATATATATATAGATATATATATATAGCACACACACACACAGTATAAAATACATGGATGAAGGCTATATTTGCATCCTGAGCCATTCGAAAAAAAAGCATACTACCCAGAAGTGGTCTATATCATCGGAACCGATGGGCCTGAAGTGGTTCGCTTATAACACGGCTAACTGTCATTTGGAGGATGAAAAATAATTAAAACACATTTTAAATTAGGACAAAACCAGAAAGTTTAATTTTGTATACAACCGCAGTGTAATATAGTCCCAAATGTAATTTAATTTATTGTCTGCTTAAATAAATTGCACATGTCCGTTTATTGTGAATTTCTGCATCGAAAGTGGCATCTCACTAGAAACTAGAGGACTGAACATGTGCTGATGGGCAGTTTCAAATGACACAGAGGAAGGAAGGGGAAAAGCTGCCATGGATGCTGAAGCTGTATCTCCAGGTGAGTTTGTGTACTCCTTATATGCGAGGCACACATATTCAAGTCCTTTTTCATCCTTTCGGATCTCAGAAGATATTTATTAGTTGTCGAACACCCTTGCGTCCAAATTGTGCCAGATTAAGTTAAATATGAAACCAGACTTTATGCATCAATCCGACTGCGGCGTCAGGGGACAGTGCCTCAGTTTCTCCCAGACGCGTCAAATTCTGGCCGGTAATTCGAGGGGGGGGGAGGGGTGTATGGCCTTGTCTTTATCTGCTTTTCTAAAAGTTTTCATGACTGACAGGAATACGTACTTGTTGTTTTTAAACTTGCGGTCAGCAGAGATGTTAACTTTTTTTTTTTTTTACTTCTTTCCTTAAAATGAATGTCCATATCTAAGTACATTACAGCCCATGCTGTAGTTTTTTTTAAAGTGTTTTTTCAATCTTAGTTTTCTATTTCATTTAGCTGTTCCTCATCTACTGTTATGTGTCTACCTCTTGATAGTTGCTGGTGCTCTTATTTTATCTGTATTTTTTTCAGGTGGACTGCTGTCTTCACTCAGTTGTACCAGTTATCTGGAATTTTATCACAAAATATATTAAAAAGGAATGAGGTGTAATATCACTCATTTTTGGCAGTGGTTTTGTAACTAATAACAAATAATGGAATTTAGAATGCAGTGGTACGTAGTGATTTATTCAGTGCGAAGCAGCTAATTAGTATGCATGCCATGGTATACATTATATATATACAGTCATGTGATGCCGTGATGCTGTTTAACCAATCAGAGGTTGTTATTTTTCCAAGCCGTGTTATAACAGAATATATTATCACACAATAATGTATGTCTGGAGTTGATTTTAGGCAGTAATGCAAAAGTGGCTGCAGACTCAAAGTGTTTAAACAAAGTCCTTTTTTTAGTTTATGATTCTGGTGAACACTGTAACAAAACCCTGTAACAAACAACATTTCTAATAGTATTCATACAGTTATAAAAACAATATGTAGCAGCAATAATCCAGGTGCTCCTTTGAAAATGATGATATTTGAAGTGGAATGCGAGGACGTCCTGGGAGTGCAGAGATATCTTCAAGGAGCCATCAGTTCATTTTTCAAGGTTTGAAAACATTTATAAAAGATCAAATACACATTTCCCATAATGCGTGCATCTTTAATGGAAAATGTGTCTTAAGATTAACAGGAACTACTTTGTTAGCTCTGTGTTCTTTAAGGTAGAGAAATAGTGGTTGTATTTAGATCTACCAATGTTAGATGATTAAAACAATGAGCCATATTATCAACCCCCACCCCGTCATTTTAAATCATAAATGAGTTTGCACCACTTCTGCAGTTACCTCTATATCCAATAACTCGCAATTTCTTAATCCTAGCCATTGCCTTAGTCACTGCCCTGCTAATTGAAAACCTAGGAAATGTGTTTTTATCTCTATATACTGTAGCGTGTTATTAATATTAGCACATCTACTACCATAGCCTTAAACTTGTTACAGACTTTGTTGTTAGTGTGTGGATATGTGTGCAAAGATAAAAATCACCATCAACACAATGTCCAGACTTTTGACATTAGAAACTGGCTCAAGTTCATTTGTAAAACAGCAGACCACAACTTCATAGAAAAATAAAACGAGGAGTTGTTATAACCTTAAAAGGAGGGCAGTACATAAATCAGGGAAAGGATTTAGCCCTGGGGCACTTGTACACTTCTCCTTGACACAAGCTGTTAACCCAAACAAACTAGCCATCAACAAAAAGACTGGAGCAGTGTGGCCAACTCATCATGTGATGTGTATAAAGCTGATGTGATATCCAATAGCATTCAATAGTGCAGGGTAGGTGCCTCAAACCCTTATCAAATAAAATTGGACCATGGCATGAGCCAATGGGAGAATGTTACCACCACAGTAACATTTTCAGATGTTGACAAGCCAATTGTATCCTTTATTGCGTGATACAATGCATACTATTAATCTAATGCAGAGGTTCCTGTTTAATTGACCGGTTTGAAAAAAAATATTTTATTGAGGGAACCCAAACTGTAAACTGAGAAGTTGCAAATAAGACAAACTACTGCAGCGAAATTGTTTCATGTATAACAAAGCCTGGCTTTCTCCAGAACAGTGAATGAGCTTTTTGTACAAAAAAAAAAAAAATGTATGTGTTGTGGGCCCCGTGGGGGCCACAGTTTGAGGACCATGCATTTATTGCAGCACCATCGTAAAATATCAGTACCAGCATGCTACCCAATCAGGACCACAGCTCAGTATTTGTTCCAGGTTCCTTGTTTTGCCATTGAACAATTCTTCTCTTGTTTCTTCAGGGTAATACGCTGGCATTATAATGATTTCCCAGTTTGAAACTTTTCATTTAGGAGGAACATAACTGATGCTCATGCACAGTTCTATCCATATGTTCAAACCGTTTCCATGACCAGGCCATTGCTAAATATCATACATGGGCAGGTATGAAACCGTGTTATTTTACAAAAACAATACAGACATCCGACTAAAATAAAAAGGTCCCTCAAGAGATAAACAACCTTAGAAGAGCAAACTGTAATGAACATGATTTCCATTCAATCCAACAACACCATTAATTGGAAATGACCTTAGGATGTTTTGTCATTTAACACATCTACTGCTGTAAAATAATGTAGTATGTGGCAGTTTTTCCAGATCAGTTTGCATAAATAAAAAGCAAGTTCCAAACCGAATAATAAAATTAACCTCTCGTACAAATAGCCAACTCAAAGTACATTACTAGGTGATAAAATTATGTTGTAAAGTGCAGTTTTCTTGTGCTTAGAAGCTTTTGTAAGGTTTCCATATTGTACCGTAGGACCAGTGGCGTGTCTCTGCTGTTCACTTTCATTGAGATTCCAAATCCTGTCCTAGCCATGCAGTAACAGGACACGGTACAGTTTCAATAAACGCATTTGCAGCAACGAATACAGCCTGCTGACCGAGAAGGGAAGCTGTACATTACTAACTATTATTAAGATCCAGGAACTTTAAATAGGAATGTCCCACATAGTCACATAGTAGCTATAACAAGAGGATGCAGTCCTAATAAACCTGACTCTCAGATATGTTCTACTTGGAAGACCATTAGCTCCTCTTGCACTCAGTGTGGCTTGTCTTTAAGACAATGAGCTATTAATAGCATGGTAAAGATAGATGTAGAGACAGAGAGCTACCACCATATATGCCCACAATCTGATATAGCCAATATGCTAAATAATATTAAATACCAAGTTTCATAACAACTGGATGAGCGGTTTTTCAGATCTATGCAAGTGTGACATGCAGATAGACAAACATACGGACAGACAAGCACCCCCACATATCCACAGAATCTAATACTCAATAATACCAAGTTTCATCCCATTCGGATATGTGGTGTGACACCGACGCATGACCACCTCTGCTGTATCCCTGCCGCTGAAGACTTCATCTTAAGAGTCATTCAAGGCATATGAATGTCTAGAGGAGGCTAGGAGTGTATGATACAAGTTTGGTTAACATTGGTGCAATATCAAGGCAGTTGTCATGCTCACCATGGAGAGTATAACAGACAGATGAGTGTGTGCAATCATTTTTTGAATGAGGACCCTAACCAGGGAATTATTTTAGGGTTTTACTGATCTAATTGATAGCACTGCTTGTATGCAACAAAATCTGTTCCAATCATTCTTACAGGTAACAGATATGTGGGTTTCTCAATGTGTCTGGGTCCGCTAATAAGCAAGAAAACCTGCTTTCAAAACACTTTGTTTCAACACAATCAATTTTGACATCCCAATTATTAACTCATTTTAAATCCCTAATGCAGGTTACCTCCAGATCAAGCTGTTTTGTCATTTGTACACAGGATTTAAATTATCTGTAGGTTGGCTTTATTAGTTAGTAATAACTCTCTGGTTTTATGTTTGATTCAACCGTAGTTCGTGTTAGCAGGCATCACATTACTGAGGAATATTCCAGCTGAACGCTTCATTAGGATTTCTTTCAACAGTGACATTTATTGTTTGCTACAGTCTTTCGTTCTGTTTATTTAATTCCTCTATAGCAAATAGGCACCCTTGCTTTGAAGCTACATTTATTCATGAGCTGCTTTCAGAATCCAGGCTACCGTCTACTGCTAGCAAGAAACCATTAAGTTTTATATAAAAATGTGTACTCCTGTACCCAGATGCTGGCCTATGCCAATTTATATTATATAATGTTGGAGGCCTCCTCCCCGCACTTTGAATGTGTTTAATATTAATACGCCCTGTATATATGGTGTCTCTTGTTGTGCAGTTTGGGCAATCGGACCGCAAAGCACAGCTGCTTATAATAAGAGAAACCATTCAATTCAACCATTATAAATCACAAAAACCGATATAATATATTAGTACCATTTTTACTGTGTGATAGTGAAAATAAAATCACTTAATAGTTCAACTCGCTTCATGGATTTAAGCAGTCTGCTGCTTTTCTATCTGGTAAAAACACAACATGGATTTTTTTTTTTTTTTTTAATACAAGTCATAGACCGAATCTTGAATGAGGACTCTGAAGGTTCAATCCCTTTTAATAAATGATTCAAAGTGTTTATTTGTTCCATATTCCCTAACCGGATCTGAATAATGTTGTCTGCAGACAAACTTATATTAAACATTGTCATATTATATAGCACTGCGTCTTGCATAATGTGGAGGAAATCAACAAGAACAAAGTTAACTATAGAATTAACTGTATTATTGTAGAAAACTGGATTCAAATTAGATAATCTGAACAGAAGATTACAGCTAAGTAGTCTTTGACCCTGACCTGGAAGCCAAAGCTTTGCCACAGTCCTGTATAAAGTTCACTTGACATTTATCTCCATGGCCTGCATAGTCTGTGAGATACAGAGAGTGAAGGAAGGACAGTAATGTGCCGCACTTTGCATTGCTGCAGATAAATATGGGTAAGTATTTCTACAGTGAGTCAGTCTTGGAGAATACCATTCTGACCACGTAGGGAAGATTCATTGGGGTATTGGTTTATTTCTTGAAGCTTGTCATACTGATTTTCCTTTTTTTTTTTTACTGAACCACTCAAGAGAAACATCACCTCTGCTCCCTTATTAAAAGTCACCCTATCCCCGCTGTCACATTTTTAATAATTGAATTTGCACAGAAGCAACACAGCACTTCTCAACCTTATTATCGAAGACTGGCCCATGTTGAAGCCATTGGGGAGTCATTCTTAAAAACAATTTGTAACAGGCAATGCTGACACATGGTTGGACATGCATCTACAGCACTAGAGTCTATTTTGTCCATGGATCCATTTTCATAGCATTATTGTGGGGAAAAAAATAATGGTTGTCAAAATAATGAAGTGAGAAGCAAAAACATAACAAGGGAAGTATATGTTGTCTTGCTTACTGGTCCAAAGAAGCAGACAAATACAGTAAGGGCACTACAAAGAGACAGAGGTAAACCAAGGTCAAAAAGTAAGGGCAATAGTGGCCCCGAGTCACTGAAATTAAACAAAATACCCATCAAAAATAATATCCTGTATGATAATATCTATGCCCTAAACATCAAAAATCAATACAAATCAGATAATACGTTACACACCTGTAGCAGCCATTTATGCAACTTCTTGTGTTTGCTGTCAATGTAATAACATGCTTCCATAGAGCAAAACAATGTACAACTTTCAATATCTTTAATACATCAATACATTTATATATCAATACATTTAACCATACAAAAAGTTACATGAAACCTCCTTCACAAAAAAAAATGACAGTAAGACATGTAACCATGATTCATCTGGAGTTGTTCTGCTGTTTCCAGAAGAGTGGAGCATTGCCTGTAGGTAGCCAGTCACATGGGCTTCAAGGGTGAACCTGGCAAGGCAGACCACCCAAGTGACCCACACTTCATGGGTAAGACCAGCAAATTGACATTAAAACACGCCGACCCGTGACAGTCATTGTACAACCCAGCAAAATAAAACTGTTTTGGTGGAGGACTGAACTGCATAGAAAACATGTGTTACTCGTATGCGTATGTGCATATTAGAAATGCAAAGGCAATCACAGGTACACTTTTGCATATCTGATTTTTTTTATGACCTCAGGGAATGAAGGATGAGTCTTGGTCTACACTGTCTATAATTGATGCAACATTTGAACTCCTGGACACATTATTGTTTCTAGCAAGACTCAAGGCAGTTTTGTTTATTAAATTGTATTTTTTAAAATATATTTTCTGCCACTCAAGATTAAGTCGTCAGTATTTTAATTGACTTTGCACAGAACACTACTTTTTACTCCCCCATACTGTACCATTTATTTTCTTTCTTTCTTTCTTTATTTGTGTATGTTGGTTTATTCTGTTGTGTTTTTTATTGGCTTGGTTTACATGCCAGAATAAAAAAAGTATCACCTTTTTGACACACTATTTTGGTAGTTTTATATTGGCAGTTTCCTGCTCCAACAAATATGAAAGACTTAAAGGGTACATAAGGACCTTTTTATTTTATTGTGTTACATGTTCTCATGTGTTGCTACAACTGTTTGCATAAGGTGTGTGTATTGTTTTATTTTTTTATTTTTTTACATTGACCACTTTTTTAAACTTAAATGCATTCCCTGCCTCAATATGGCTTCCCATGTACCCGCATGGACCTCTCAGAACTATATTTCCCATCATCCTCCTGCTCACATATGTAACAGATGGATTTACCAGTGAGCAAATCAAATATCTGCCTTTCCTTGTTATAGCTATCTTCTCTGGAATTCAGATTGGTCCCGGTTTGGGATACAGATTGTGAAATGCACATTTAGAGGTGAACTCTGCCGCAATGCAATGTCTTTTTCCAGTAGAATTCTGGGAAGTAGAAGTACAGGGCTCTAACACATGGCAGTGAACAGGGACTCAGACTGTACATTCATTTACACAACTGAAAATATAAGGGTATGCCAAGATACATGTAGAAATAAAGTGCACAGTTAATCAGGGGGGCAGAATTCTGGAAAGATCAATACCATTTCAAATTAGACTTTCCCTTTAAGTTTTGGATACTGACGTACTTATTTATGCCATGCAAAACAAAGCATTCACATATTTTATTTTTTACCTGAATAGAATGCCCTTCTGCACATTCTTTCACAGTAAAACATAAATCTGTTTTTACTTGAAGGCATTTTACACTGTTTCAGAATAGTGACTGAATGGGGGTGATATGTTCACTGACATGCATTAGAGTAGGTTTGTAATTTATTTTGGTTTTCTTAGTATGGATGAGAGTAGACATGGGTGACACTTGTCATTGGAAATGTCAATAAATGAGACGCAACGTAATCCAAAATTGTTAAATGAATGCATTACAAAGCATAGCATCCTTATTTGTTTTATGAGCAACAAATCATGGTGTGGATTCAGAAATCAGTAATGTATTGTAGCAAAATTGGTCAGACAGTACAATTTAGAATTCATAAATGAAGGAACTTAATGATCGTAGCATGATTCTATAAATCTTATCTGCTGTGCACTTCCATTCATTATGTAAGTATCAAATGTGCAGTTTTGAAAGAAACTCATTTTATAGTAAAAGATGTATTTTAAATTCTAAAACATGATATCTGGCACTACACAGGTAAAGAAATCTGTTTGAAAGCCATACTTTCAACGAGTTGTGCACTTACCTGCTTATTTCACCTGGAGGATGAAATGGCCTTGCTACAATGGCTTCTTTCCTCTGAACAACCAAACAAACAACTGTTTCCTGTAATGACTGACATACTCTCAGCCTGTTACATGCTTTGACCCGGAAGACTCACGCTGAGGTGAAATGACCCAGGAAGTTCAAGTGCATGGAAACTAAAAGTTTTGTTTAACCTAAAGTAGTACCAGATATCATACATGTTTTTGCAAGAACATGTGTTTCTTTCAAAACTACACATTTGAGATCTATGTCGCTAATGGAAATGCAAACCAGGAAAGACTTAGGAGAATCCTTCTGTTAGCTACAATTACTTTAAGAGGAATTCATTGATTAGCTTTTGTTTTTTAGTTAGAATTAAAATAATTAACAGTAAGAGAGTTAAAGAATAACTAGCGGGGTTCCGAAATATAGCGTAACACGTCCCCACGTGTTGCTACAACTGTTTAAATAACATACCTGTAATTTTTATTTTCACTGTTAACATCCTGACAACTTTTTACACTAATAACTTAAGTCTGTTTCAAAGCTCTTTACAAAATGGCCGTTCTCAAAAGGGACGCAGAGTTTTGTTATGAACTGTAAAATGCATGACTAGTTTTGGTACCAGATGAGCCTTGAGTTATTTAATGATTTTGATAGATTAAATAAAACATAATCCATTGTGTATAACAACAAGTATTACAAGCCATTGAGGTCCTCAATGATTAAAAAAAAGTGTGGCAGTGTTTAGAACCACCACTGTGTAGGTCATTCTGTTGTTTATTCTTTATATGAATATAATAAATACTGGTATTGTTTTTAATTGTTCGTTTTTGAAAGCTGTCATATAGTGATTAATTCACCCACTGCAGGGAGGGTATTTTGGGAAAGTTTGTGAATGTTTTATGTAGTGATAACGTTTCAATATGTATTTATATAATGTAGCTTTATATGCATAAGACTTACCAAAAGTGTTTGCATCTTCGAAGAGGGATAGCGGTAACTGCACACACATTAGGCCACAGTTGAGTTAAATATGCATTTTATTTGTTTGTTGGTTTAATCTCCTTTTGGCCAATATTTTCCCCTCTATCTAAAATGAAGTGGGCTTGCAGCTGGTTGATGGATCTGAGCACCCAGAGGGGTTGCAGGGAGCGTGTCTCTGTTTTCATTAAAGCTGACATATTTTATCGTCTTTGAGTAATGACATTTAATCAAAGTTGTAATTTCATTAACAATTCATGAGTCAGATTAATTACGTGGGGAGAGTGTTAAATTGTGCCTCTTTCAGCTCAGTGGGATGTTTTTATGTAACGTCACTTCAGTCACTAAAGACAATTTATATTTATTTACTCTGCTTATGTTCCTTACTGCCGAGTGGTGAGAATAATAAAATACCAGAGTTTTGTTTAAAGAGCTCTGTGGTAAGGTTAAGCTGCGATTTACAATTTTCACATTATCTCCAGGTCTTTCAACCCGTCGCTAACATTTTGTGTTCGGCACATCAAGGAGCTTGGTTTATGGGATAGGTAGGTGAAGGGTCGACATGTTATAGCATATTGCATTTATAAACTGTCAAACACATGAGGTTAGAATATTTACAAAACAGTTTAATGAAACACGTCCATTTAAAATGCTTATTACAGAGCGAAAGTATATTATAATCCCATGTCATGTTCAGTGTAATTGAAACATATTGAAAGAAAGGCAATTGTTTTTTCAATCTGTTTACGTGTTTGTTTCTCTGAGCTACAGCTTGCGTGTGGTAACCTCCTTCTGCAAAAAGCAGAAGAATGCATGTTTAGTTCACAGTGACACAACATAGCAAAAAAGATACAAAGGAGGGAGGTAGCCAATATAAAACAAGGCCATGTTAATGAACTGGAAAGCCAACGAGTATTGTATCTGATTAGTTAGAGGGAATACACAGAAGTCAACGATAAAAAATGATACCATAGTGTGAGGGGGAGCCCTCCCCTTGTGCCTATTTTATTATTTATGTTTATATTTGTTATTAGTATTATTATTGTATATGTGTGTGTGGACGGACAAAAGCCGTCCGACATTATTGTTTATTGTTTGAGACCGGCAAAAAGCCGGTCTTGTAAAGTATAGCTGGCAGGGATGGGGTTAAATCCCCATCCCAATAAACCTGTGGGAAAGTGAACAAGGCACTTGTGTGCTTAAAATAAGGAGAATTGTTAGTGTTTGTTTTACTTTGGCAAGGGTGCCCTTTTCTTTGTTTTGTGTGTTCTTTTGTTTGTTTATTTTGTTAATTATTAAATATGAGCGGAGCAGCCCCGTTTGGCCTGTACAACCTGTGATCATGTTTCATTTCCTGGTCTGACTTCACCACCCACACACCAGTCAAGCCATCCTTTCACACAGTCACACCCAATAATCATTTTACTGTAAAGCAGAACTACAGGACACATTTAAAAGTTACTTTCTCCAGCCTTCAAATGCAATTCCACCCTGGCTGAGGTGTTTATTAAAACTTTATTAAAAGATTTTGTAATTAGGCATGCTGGCCTTTAACCTTTATTACCCAAGACAGAGGTCTACTTAGACACCCCTGAGTGAAAAAATCTATTTAAAATGGGCAGCTTGACTGTTTTACATAATAGTAGGATAACCAATACCAAATCATCTCAGGGACACTAAAATAATTGGTGATCATATCTGACAAGACCACACTGCAATTTAGGTTTAATTACTTCATAAATAGCTCGATTAGATGATTTTCACATCTGTTTCCTGCTCTTATTAACTTCAGTACCATTGAACTGATCCTTATTTTATTATACATATTCTTTACTTTGAAAAGCCTATGGAGGTCCAACACTGTAGGGCTGCCCTTTTTTCAGCTTTTGAAAAGGACAATGGCACTCATGAAAATTATTATTATTATTTGTTTATTTAGCAGACGCCTTTATCCAAGGCGACTTACAGAGACTAGGGTGTGTGAACTATGCATCAGCTGCAGAGTCACTTACAATTACGTCTCACCCGAAAGACGGAGCACAAGGAGGTTAAGTGACTTGCTCAGGGTCACACAGTGAGTCAGTGGCTGAGGTGGGATTTGAAGCGGGGACCTCCGGGTTACAGGGCTGTTTCTTTAACCACTGGATCACACTGGCTTTTACAATTTCAGTAGCTATTTCAAGCAGTACTTGAACTGCAAGAACAAATACATATCATTAGTCAACTAACTCTTCATGCAGTACTTTCTTATTCCAGATATTCATAAATAACAGTGGACCACGGTAATAAATATTAATAGATGACTAAAATGAAAAGCAGTTTTCTCTGGGATGTGTCATAGCAAAGGAGACATTTCAACCAAGTTATGAAAAATGACAAAAAAATGCTGCTGGTCATATGTGAATTAAAATTGGTGTCCGTTTATTCATTTTTATTATCAAGTAGAATATGGAATAAACTGTGGCTGTTGGGTTACAGTATAATGCATTGCTTTCTTTTAGTAGCTCACATTTATATTTAAATAGAACAGTCAGGCACATCTAATCCACTCTAACAATGTGTTGTTGCGGGCTTGCCCACGGCATTGTGCTGGGTGCAATAAATAAAACAAACACTACAAAGGAAAACAAACTGAGGGAAAGCTATAAGAAACGTCAAGCAGCCTTCATCAGTGACCCCGAGAACAGGCGCCTGGTACTCAGTCAGCACTCCAGGGGGCAAGATGTCTCAATTTCCAAATGGCTTGCATGAAAAACAAAAAGGGTCAACATACAGCCTATTGGAATAATTGAGGTATTAATAGCTTTGGTTAATACAGGTCCTATTGAATTTCAAATTGTATACTGTAATATGTGATCAAGTTACTGTGAACCTCTGAAGCACCCAAGTTCAAACTACAAACAAAATATCTAACTAGAACTTTAAAGCACATGTCCAAAAAACCTGCTTAAGGCTGTGAGCCTTCTTCCACCTGTCGGCCAGATTAATAATTTCAGAAATATTAAAATTAATATTTTACTCCTTTGAAACTTGTTAAACTGCATAACTCAAGATTTGCATATTATCCACCTCACAGCTACCTTGTCCAATATTAAATCCTTATATAAAGACACAACCAAGGCAGGGGCATCTGGATTGTTTGAGGGATTTATACTGTAGCTGTGCACTTGCTATGCACTTTCAATTCTAAAATGAAAATGTCATTACCTGTAGTTATGAAAGATGTGGGATGTCACATCACTTTATCCCATATGGAATGCAGATATACACCTCATACAGAATGAGATAGTAGACACAATTCACAAAGCTTTAACTTTATTTAAATAATGTTTGAATTAAAATGAACTGTTCTTGACTGTTCCTTTTCTGTAGCCTTGGCATGGACCGTGAACAAAAGGTATTCTTCTTCTTGCTTAGATTCTATTTATATATCATCTGTTTTCAATAAAATGGTGATTTAAAAAAACTCAAAACTTTTAAAAGCACCAGTCAGAAACTTTTTAAAAGCATCAGTCAGAAATCCCGGGGAGGGTTTAGGTCGGCAAGGGTGTCCTCGACTCACCACGCACCAGCGACCCCTGAAGTCTGGCCAGGCGCCTGCGGGCTTGCCTGTAAGCTGCCCGAGAGCTGTGTTGTCCTTGGTCGCTGTAGCTCTTGGGTGGCTGCATGGTGAGTCCGCAGTGTGAAAAAAAGCGGTCAGCTGACGGCACACGCTTCAGAGGACAGCGTGTGTTCATCTTCGCCCTCCCGAGTCAGCGCAGGGGAGGTAGCAGTGAGCTGAGCCTAAAAATAATAATTGGCCATTTCCCAATTGGGAGAAAATAATAAAAAATAATTGGCCACGACTAAATTAAGAAATAAAACAGTTTTTAAAAGAAGGTTCAGATGTTGTAATATATATGGTTCACATGTTTGTAAACTAGTTGCTGACAGTTTAACAAATACTTTTGAAATTCAGCGTACATGTGTGTGTGTATGTATATACAGCTCTGGAAAAAATTAAGAGACCATGCAAAATTATCAGTTTCTCTGGTTTTACTATTTATAGGTATGTGTTTGGGTAAAATGAACATTTTTGTTTTATTCTATAAACTACTGACAACATTTCTCCCAAATTCCAAATAAAAATATTGTCATTTAGAGCATTTATTTGCAGAAAATGACAACTGGTCAAAATAACAAAAAAGATGCAGTGTTGTCAGACCTCGAATAATGCAAAGAAAATAAGTTCATATTCATTTTTAAACAACACAATACTAATGTTTTAACTTAGGAAGAGTTCAGAAATCAATATTTGGTGGAATAACCCTGATTTTCAAGCACAGCTTTCATGCGTCTTGGCATGCTCTCCACCAGTCTTTCACATTGATGTTGGGTGACTTTATGCCACTCCTGGCTAAAAATTCAAGCAGCTCGGCTTTGTTTGATGGCTTGTGACCATCCGTCTTCCTCTTGATCACATTCCAGAGGTTTTCAATGGGGTTCAGGTCTGGAGATTGGGCTGGCCATGACAGGGTCTTGATCTGGTGGTCCTCCATCCACATCTTGATTGACCTGGCTGTGTGGCATGGAGCATTGTCCTGCTGGAAAAACCAATCCTCAGAGTTGGGGAACATTGTCAGAGCAGAAGGAAGCAAGTTTTCTTCCAGGACAACCTTGTACTTGGCTTGATTCATGCCAAAGCTGCCCGATTCCAGCCTTGCTGAAGCACTCCCAGATCATCACCGATCCTCCACCACATTTCACAGTGGGTGCGAGACACTGTGGCTTGTAGGCCTCTCCAGGTCTCCGTCTAACAATTAGACGACCAGGTGTTGGGCAAAGCTGAAAATTGGACTCATCTGGGGGTGCTTCAGCAAGGCTGGAATCGGGCAGATTTGTCTTTGTGAAGGACGCATGAATCAAGCCAAGTACAAGGTTGTCCTAGAAGAAAACTTGCTTCCTTCTGCTCTGCCAAGACGCATGAAAGCTGTGCTTGAAAATCAGGGTTATTCCACCAAATATTGATTTCTGAACTCTTCCTAAGTTAAAACATTAGTATTGTGTTGTTTAAAAATGAATATGAACTTATTTTCTTTGCATTATTCGAGGTCTGACAACACTGCATCTTTTTTGTTATTTTGACCAGTTGTCATTTTCTGCAAATAAATGCTCTAAATGACAATATTTTTATTTGGAATTTGGGAGAAATGTTGTCAGTAGTTTATAGAATAAAACAAAAATGTTCATTTTACCCAAACACATACCTATAAATAGTAAAACCAGAGAAACTGATAATTTTGCAGTGGTCTCTTAATTTTTTCCAGAGCTGTATACACACACAATTACATATATTGAACACCTATTGTTTTATCACATATCTGCAGTACTTAATACATGGTGGTTAATTTAAAACCATAGATTTTGTTAGGGATATATTGTAAGGGATGCATGTTGTAAGAAAATGGCACTGCATTTGCAAGTTGTCAATAACACCTCACTTTGTACTGAGAAAATGCATTATTGCAAAAACACCTTTTCATGGTGTGGCATTTCAGAATGGCTTTAATTGTTGTGTAAAGCAGCAGACACTAAACAGTCCAGAACCTCTTGAACTTTAATAAAAATAATTACATTGTGATGTTCAGACACGCACTACTTTATATTGAAGTCCCATTCTCTAGTACAGTGGTACAAATCTCTAGAGGGAAGCATTGGTAACTACAAAATCATTGGTTGCCATGTGGCTATAGTATATTCCTCCATTCCCCAAAATTAGCTTCTGATTTGTATGCTGGTTACAGCAGGGTTGTATTTTGCAGTCCAGCCTGTGGATCTCACTGATTTGTAGGTTTCCATAAAGACTTTGTTTGTGAAGAATGGGTCAGTGACTTAATTGGCATTCTGTCATCGCGATTACATCTTCACATGCAATGTCAAAACTGCCTCATTACTGCCCGGCACTGATCTGCTCATTTGTCAGTCACTGTCAAATCGTTCAACTCTTTTTTCAGTATGTACAATCTGTACAAAAAGGGTTTAGGAAATGAAGTCTAAAGCCACTGTGATTTGAGAAATGGTTGTTCTGCACACCAAGATGGCTGTGGTTGAGTCAGAAAGCTTTGATTGCTGATGAGGTTATGCTGCCATTTACCTTTCTGTGTTCCTTTAAGGATAAAGAGTATTATTGCTTATATTATTATAATACTAGTGTATCACCCAGAAGACACCTTGGCCATCACCAGATCACAGCATTACCAGCAAAAGCAACACAGGGGATTTGGAATAAATAAATACTGAAGTGGTACTAATATAGTACCTTAGTAATGCATCCATAACTTCAAGACACTCTGAATGCTAAGGTAAAAATGTAACTCAGTCAAGCAGAGGAACATTTTGACAAGTGCCCATTGTACTACCTGAGAACTGATGGTCAAGTTATTCCTAGGTTCATACCATTGTGACCCTTTATTTTATGAAAGTGTTACCATAGTGTTGTATCATTCTATCAGTGGCTTATATCATTGTGGCTGCCCTAGTGCTACAGACACCTCAAGTCTCACAACTGTATAGTGACACACACACGTGGACCGCCACACTGAATCCTGTGCTCTATAACAACATTTATCCAAGAAGTCTGCACATTATAGATTAAAAGGCTGTAATGTACAAATTATACTGTAGTGCTAAGTGTAAAATACTTTTATAAAGTATTGCTTTCCGTTTATAATGTAAATATATGCAGCATTCAGACAATTTGCCGCCATTAAAAGATAATTTGGTAGTCTTAGCTTAGTCAGTATTTTTTTGGGCTAATTCTGAAAAAAAAAAGTTCAGCTGTATTTTTTTATTAACACAAACTGAAGTTCTATACTGGATATGACATTGTGTAGGTATTATAATCTCTGTATTTCTATGAATGTTTTAAGCAAACTATAAATCTAAATCTCTAAACACATTTAATCACAGCGATAAAGAAAAGAATAACTCAGGTCAATCTTGATCTCCTCATCTCCGCAATGATTTTAACAGAAAACAGTATTGGATTAATGTGTTGACACCCCATCCACACTCCCAAGCGCTATTACAATCAAAAGCCTTTGGAGTCTGATTGATAGAACGTTTCAGTTACAGATAGATGGGAGGGGACCTGCAATTTTAGTACCTGCACGTTTGACAGAATTACCAGCCACTAATGTATTCCACAATCATGTTCCATTGTATTCAATTGTCATTATTTTGACAAATGAATACAATGTTGCAGTTTGCATGGTATCAGTTTGCAATTTGACATGTTGCAGTAGCATGGTATCATGCCAGTGGTAGCAGGCAGTGCCCTACCTTATCAGGACCCCTGTGCAATAATTGTGTTAAATGGATTGTATTCACAATGCTGTAAAGTTTTGCTGGTGTGGTAATGGAACTGCATTATATTGAACTAATAAAATCTAAAGAATAATGTACACCAAACTGATGGAGGGCTAGTTTGAGTCCAAATATCGTATATGCACTGTAGGATGTAGTGTATTTGTTAGTTGATATTTAAACTATTTGATTAAATTCTCTAGTTTCTCATATTTGTTGAAATATTGCTCAGTCTCTGTTGCTGTAGCACTTTCTTGAATTTGAATGCATTTTACTTCTTTATAAATCAAAATCATTTTAAAATTTGGATGCCATTTTGATCTGTTAATTTTGCCAGACCTTTGTGTTTATTAACTACAGATGGAACACGCAGTTTCGCTTCTGCAGTCTTCATTGAATTCCTAATTAAATCTCCTTTTAAAATAAGAAATTAGCATATGGGCAGTATAGACAATATCTACTTTTTTTCCTGGTCTACCAATTTCCTGTGACAACGGTACAAGAGAACAAAGCGGTCCTGAGAGTACACCAAATCCCCCAATCAAACCAAATGTGAACGTGCCCGTCACATGTGTTACTTCACCTTTAAGGGTTTACAGCTGTATTTACCTGCAGTTTTATTTTCCTGACCTAGTTTTCTATATTATATCTCAAGGAGTTAAATGTGGTCTAGCTCTCTGAAGAGTAAACTGGTGTCATTAGAGGATTGTGAGCTTGCCCTGTGAATCAGATTGCTGTCTGGGCTAGATATGATGTTACATTATCTCAGTGCCACATTGGCACATAGCAGGGGGTTCTAACATTGGTGATTATAGGTTAATGTGATAGCTCATGGGGTGGAAGACACTTCTGAGGGATTTGCAGAAGGAAAGAAGGTTTGTTCTTTCATAAATGACAGCTTCAAAAATATAATAACAATAACAACAACAACAACGTGTGTTTGGTTTTAGGGACAAGCTTCAATATGCTTCTTGAGGAAACATTTTCTCTGTAAACAATCTTGGAAATAAATTCATTGGTGACTTTCTTTTTTGTGAATGTACAAAACAGAAATAAACATTAAGAACCTAGTTTTGTTTTCCTTCTGTCTCTGAATCACACTTGACTGTCTGTTTACCAGCGGCTGTGCAAATATGAATCTGGATTAATCATATTACTGCCAGTGGTCTACCCTTGTCACCTAACACTGCTTTTCACAAAGACCTTTCTATAATAGACAAGAAAATGCCACAGTATGTGATAATCTTTTTGTAGTGTTTGGAGCTTAGTGGAATATTTCTTAAATCCAATTATAAAAGAAAACAATTTCGTGCATACTTATTTAAACTGTTTAGCACCAAAAAGTCATTTATACTCTGTTCTGATGTAAACTATGTTCACCCAATTTTCCCAAAGCCTGAAGATGGCTTGGGTCCAATTGATCTCAGTGTGGTATGACCATTGTTTATTGCCTGTGGAAAGTAAAACACAAGACTGTCAGATGCAGCACATGCTCTAGCCTATACTCATAAAGTTCAATCTGTAAAAAAGAGAGTCCCACTTTAGTTACAATAGGAACAATACCCTCCAACAAATATTGGGACAGATTCAGAATACATAATAACTTGAAATGGCATTTGTTGCCTGTTGTCTTCACTCAGACACCTTGCTTTTTAAATAATTTGGTATTCCCGAACAGACATTCCTCTCACCTTCAAATGCATGCAACTAATTAATTAGAAGACTGTCTCAAATACATTGTCTCATTGAGGACACATTGCATGTTGTACAAGAGCAGAAAGAACCCCCTTTCTGCCTGGCTTCATGCACCCAAGTACTAATAGGGAAAATATCCATTGTATGAAGGCTTAAGCTCTGAGGATCCATTTTAAATGTTCCCCTTTTTAAATCCTGACTTTGTTTATTAACGCTTGATAACTCACTTGCTGTAAGCATGTTTTGTACATTTAGGGATCATTTCTTAATGTTACATATGCATTGCACTGGTATTTTTGATATAGTAGTATACACAATGTGTGTGTTACACAACCTAAGACTGCTCAGCCATGCGCAATATACACAAGGCATGTGATACCTGTGATATACACAGGTGCAGACATTTGAAATTGTTGTAGCTTTGAAAATTTAAAACTGTTATTCACAGAACTCATATAATCCTATTGTAGATTCTTTCCATTGTTCCACCACACAGGAACAGTTACAGTATTAACTATGTTATCAATGTATTAACTGCAGTTCAAAAAACAAATTCCTGAATAGAAGTAACATACAGTATGGAGTATAGCGTATCTTGATGCAAATGATCCCCTTTGCCCACTGAGATGCAAGCTCTGCTGCCCTGGGTGGGAGAGCCCTGCTGAGCTGCATTACAGCTGTGCAAGTCTGTGCTCATCCCACAGTGATGGGGACATATCTCCCGCATTTAATCCATCTGTTTTTGTGCATCTGGCACCACCATGTAGAAAACAGTTTCATAAACCGTTTGCATATACTGCCATCATACCAACTTCACTTGAAGCCATGTATGCTTTGGAAACATCAGTTTGGATTTGGGTGCTGTAGAATGGCAGGCAGTTTAGTTCCGACAGACGCTATCCTACAGGCTGGAAGTGTCAATGAGATTATTTAGAAGACTTTTGCAATTCATTTTGGTGCACAGAGAAAGTGATGTTTACTTTGGCAATATAACCTTTTCGACAACGCTGCAGGACTGCCCTAGAGGATCAAATCTTCTGTAACAGGTTGAAAACAGACAGTGCCATTGTGGTACTTTTTCCCAGTTCCTTTTCTTATAAGCTAACAGCATTTTAAAAGAGGTATGTTTATGCCAGCTCAGTGTTTTATATAAGCTTGGGGCATATGTAAACTCTTTATGTACTATGAGCAATCCAGGATTTTTTTTTTTTTATGTTAAACATGGAAAACAGTAGATCCAGGCAAGGTAGCAGGCTTGGAAAAGAATCAAGCAATGGAGTTCTCATCTAGAAATACTGCATTAGATGTAAGTTTTAAACATTTCCAGTCTGTCACAAAAAATGTGACAATCAGTTAGAATTGAAATGTTTATTTATATAATGTCATCCTAGCAAGTACCAGATCTCATTAAGAAATATAGCATGATGAGTCAGTAGCCAACAACGTGTTCATTGCATTACAACATTTTGGGGTACCAATGCCCTGGTGAGACGGCTTGCTCATAAAAATAATTCTCTTTTGAACAGCGGATGATTATCTAGTTAGAGATACCAAGAAGTAGTCGGAGGGGGTAAAATTAGCATCAAATGTCCCACTCCCATGCAGAGCAAACAGCATTGTATATATGAATATCTGTCGCCTTTTTTCAAGATGGTCGTAGTTCTTTATATAACCGCCCTGAGTTCTATTTGCTGTTGAGAGTTGATAATTGTAAATACTGTATATGCAATGTCATTTTCATTAGCTGGTTTATTGAACATGGTCCTTTAATTATGCTTGGTAAATAAGAATACATTTCCAGAAAAATGTATTTACATGATAGTCAATTTAAATATGCAAATCACACTTTTTTTTTTTTTTTACAGGGAGTAAAAAAATTGAAAGACATAAAACTAGCAGGAAATTGTCAAAGTATATCTTGTGTTGCCTGAAAACTCTCAATCAGAATATTTTTTATTCCCTTTAAAAAGATAAAAACTAAAGAAAATGGTGATCAAAATAACATTTGGATTTATAATCACTTTTCGGAAAACTAGAATTGTTCTATATCAAACAAAAAAAGTTTGGTACTTTGTCAGAACTAAAACTGACGATCAAAATTGTAGCGTAACCAGATGTGTAGCAGAGGAAAATGCATCTGCTCGATTTCACCTGACTAATCCAATTGCCTTCGATTGGCATGAGGAGTTAAAGGGAGATTTGTATTGTCATTCACGCCCTGCTGGTGCCACAGCTGGCGATTCCTCCAGCACTGCATCTGATGTATATGTGTGAAAGCCTTTCGGAAGGTTTCTGCTGTGTGTTCAAATAGAGAACTGTACGCCCTTTGTTCACGCTCATGGCCAGTTACACAAAATGAAAGTGGAGTCGCATTTACAAGATGTTCAGACTGGATTAGAATCCGTGTAGGTGCTAGGATTGTTTGTACTGTGGGGTCACAAACCCACCCAACCCCGCAATTCCCACAAGGTTTATAAATACTTCATAACACTTTACTACAGCACATCACGTGGGTTCATTGGTGTTCGAAATGTTTTTCGACATTGATTTTGCTTACTCTGTAGATGTGTGCAGGTTTTCACAGATATCCAAAAATCAACTTATGGCATTTTAAAAGGTAATTTCAATACAAGGGAATTTAAAAGTAACTTGAGTTTGGTTCAATACTACAAGGTGTGCAGATTGGAGAGGAGGTTGGTATGGTTAACACGTCACAATGATACCATGTCTCAGTGCTCCCCAACAATGCTCAACAGCACCTCTGTGATACACAATGACACCCATACACTCCTCTTCCCAATAGTTTAATATTGTTACCAGACTGTTTTCTTTACACTAAGGTAATACTTACTGTACTGCATGTGAACTGGTAAAGTGATGTTTGTATTATACAACTAATCACACACCTTTCTTTTAGTGGGTCCATTTTGGAATTTATGATCGCTTCAAATTGGGATGTCAGTAGCCAAGCTTGGATATCCACAGAAATTTCAATCTACCTCTGCTGTAGTATGGCTCACAGCTGGTCTAGGCTCAATGCTGTTGCCTTGGCTACCTGAGATGTCAAGGTCTTGGGCAGGTCATTAAATTGTGGCTTTGCTCTCTAAATAATGCTTAGAAAGTATAAAGTAAAACAATCATCCTGCTGCAGCTAATATCTGGGACTAATTTGACATCTTCCACTGTGTAGGCCATTTTAACCAGGGTATTGTGGTACTGCTTGTTACTGTTGAAACACTATTCAATAGAGTTCTGTTTTCAGTACTTGGAAAAACACAGTCTCCACTGCTGTTCTGAAGTGGGTTCTTAAGAGGATTTTACATTGAAACAGTCTTCACAAGAGTCAATGGTGTTATAGCAGGCCTCAGTACAAGATATAGGGCCATATTTTAAAAGCATTTGAATTGAGACTCTGCATCCAAGCAGGGCTGACAGAGAGGCTGGTTCAATATTTGTCTATTGATTTTTTTTATTCTAGATTTTTATAAAATATTGCCCACATCATCCATTTTAAAAGTGGCAGCCAATAATCTATGCTAAATGTATGTAACTACCTAAAAACAAAGCACTAATATGCACCCAAATTTTGTATATCGTGTAAATGGTATAATTGTTTAGATTGTTTTATGATACCATAATGCACAATAATGCAGTTTTTCTTTGAGTAGGAAGCCAGGTGTGAAATACCCCAGTGAGAAAATACCAGTAGGATGTAAATCTGCCACTTTCATGTTTTATAAATGACATGTTTAAACACTGATGGAGTCTACACTAATCGGGAGTGTGCTTTGATTTTAAAAGTAACACATTATTCAGCCAAGCAAAAAAACATTTTACCAGTATATTGAAACAATGTTAAAAGATCTGTCTTCACATGAATTCAGCTGCTTTATAACATGATTTGCATACATTTAGAAATAACTTAATGTTGAAATTAGATGTGAATTCCATCTATTGCATATTCATTCTAAACATTACTAGTGTTTTCATTTCCTATTTCCAAACAGACTTAACCTGAATGTAATCTCCTTAACAGTACAGGCAGTGCAAACTTGGTCAAAACTGACCTCTCAGCATCCTAACACTTCAGCCCTTGAAAAAACAAAGCAGCACAAATTACTGAATGAATGAATATTCCTATTTCAAAATTTCATTGAGTGGGTTTGCAGGTTTGTGAGCACATCCAGTAGTGAAGGTCAGGTTTGATTAGATGCCAACCTTGTTAAACATCAGGACAGGTTTATATCTGAAGGCCAGCTGAAGGGTCTTTGTGAAAGAAATCCGCTGATAACAACACTTCCCTATAGAGAGGTAACACCACGTTCTAAAAGCTCCCCCTGCCATATGGAATCCTCATAAGAAACTAGGTCAAGTTGACAAGCATTTCAGCTAATGCCTTCATCAGCGTTCATCCTTGCAAATAGCAAGTTTACTGTATGTGAGAATCTGTATTGATTCACTCAATCGTGTTCCAAAGTACAACTTCACCAGATGACTGGGTTCAAAACCCCCTTATACTACAAGGAAAACTAGCTCATGGGTCTCCTTAGAGACTCATTGTAATCCACATCACAAAACCCACATAATTGGCACTGGGCAGCTTTTCATGCAGTTTTAAAAATAGAGGTCAGGAGTGTGATAGCCCTTGACAAATATCCAGGTTTAATGAAAACTTAAATTATAGATTCTAGCAATATGTTTAAGGATTGATTTGCTCAACCTATACCCAGCTGGAATAAACCAAATCTGGTATATTGGGTAATGCTAGCCATCTTAATATTTTATGTGGGTCATTTGTGGGGCCACTCGCAAGGTCCCTATAAGCCATATTTTGGCTCCCAGGGCCCCTATTGAGCAACGGTGGTTTAGGGTGTGCTGTAAGCATACTTGTGGTTCAATGCTGGAAATCTAACATCTGCACTGCTTGGGTTTATCCGTGCTCCGTTGACAACAGGGACGCCGATTGGAGCAGCTTCACATGGCTGTAAACAAAAGAGTTTGTCAAACATCACAATCAGATAGCTGTGTTTATAATACATACTGCGAACAGAATGCTAGCGGTATGGCTTCCACAGAAACTTGTTAATATTACTTGGAGAACTTCCTTCTATAAGTAAATGGGAAAACAAAATGAATTGTTTTGTAACAGTTCCCTTTTTTAGTATTTAATCTGTTGAGTTGACTGTTAAAGCACCTGCAGAAGCCTCAGTCTTCACATTAGTGCAAATTGGAAGCCTACAAGCTGCTTTCTAAAATGGACTGAAAGTATGCAGGATCACAGCAGAAGTGTTTAAAATGAATTTAAAAGTGAATATGATCTAACAGCAGTGTGGCCCAGTTACACAGGCATTAGCAGCTTCTATTTCTCTACAGGCTGCAGGGAAAGTAAGTTCTTTGCCACTGTGGCTTAAAATAGCACACAGTGTTAGTCTCGATTAAGCTGATGTCAGCTCTGGTAAATGTGGCAAATGTATAGGCCCAGCTATTTGAAGTCTCATGGCTTTGATCATTGACTCTGAACCACTGGACCCCATTAATCTGATTGCGTGACAAATATTAAAATGACCAGTTGTGGGTTTATAAAAAAAACATTGGGAGAAACAGGTGGCCCATGAATGTCACTATTGTAGCAAACAGTCAGCAAATAAGTGTGTTTATGCTTGTTTTCTGCCTTCCCTACCTGTTTTGTCTTTTTAGTATGTATATTGCTTTGCAGTAAACATTACGTTTTAAAGAGCCATTCAGGCAGTGATTGAGGTGAATCCAGGGGTACAAACCTGGGTTTTGACACAGCTGAGAAACAGATTAGTTCAATGGTGCAGCTGAGGAGAGTAATTTACCTTGACGCTAATTCTAAGAGTGACACGGCAGTGAGTTTGTATCTGAGGAAAAAATAATATGAATAAAAAATGTAATAAAACCTAAATATATAGTTATGATGCATACATGTATACTGCACAGTGACCTATGTGTGTACAAAGCTTAGGTGATCTATTCTGCCATCTGTCCATCTTACTAAAAGCTTCCTAGTTTTTTGTGATTGTAATGCTTGGGAAATTAAGGACAACACTGGTGTAATGAGCTGTGTGATGCCCAAAAGCTCTATAACAATGAATGAAAACGAGCCTGGCTCTTTTGCATAGTGGTCAAGATGCTTGCTTGTGGCTTGTGAAGCCGCTGGTTCACATCCAGGCAAACCGGTGACCACTCACACAGAAAGTGAACATCTTAACTACTATTCAAAAGAGCCGGGCTTACCTGCATGTGTGGTTATAGAGCTTTTAACATCATCTCATCTCTCCGTCAGGAGGACGGAATCTGTAACGGTAGTTCTCTTGATCAGTAAGTGTGTTGCAGTGTTGAGGCAAAATTTGATGGGTAAAAATTACAAACTAAACAAAAAAAATCTGCTCTAGGTACGAGCTACGACAAGGGTGTTTTCCACCAAAAGAAAAGGTATTTATTGGACATTTGACAATATAGTGCCTCATTGACAACGTTTGTAATGTCTTTCTTATGGGTTATGTAAACATAAGCCCCACTATGTACTACTAAATACCCTATTCATAGCAAACCGAATTATAAGATTAATTTGTTTAAACTGGCTAAATCCTTTTGAGACCAGCTGTACACAGTGCGCATAATAATGACATTAGTGAGCTTCACAGTCAGTTCACTTAATGCACTCCTTGTATGTGATTGAAGGTGTCCTTTGGTCGTTTTAAACATGTTTCTACTCCTGTCGGCAATGTAATAAAACATCCTAATCCTAAAATATATAAAGCAATACTAAAACATATTGATAAATCAGCCAACTGCAGGTTTTACTTTAACAGTATAATGCAGTAAGAACATTGTAGCCTTGGAGCGAGTGCAGCAAAGAGCAACCAAAGAGCTCAACAGGCTAGAACAAAGGGGAGTATATGACTGAGGTCTTTAAAATCTAAAAAAGGGTTGACAAAGTTAACCCTATCCAATACTTTAGTATACTTGGAAATAAAGTGGAGAGAGGGTAGAAGACACTTCTTTACAGTGTTGAGGGTATGTTTACCTAGCCATGATGTTAATGCAGAATCAATGTGATTCTTTAAGACCCGACATACCAAGGTTTTGAGATCAACCAGCTACTAATATTCAGACGAGCATTGACAGGCTGAATGGCCTCCTCTCCTTTGTTTCTTCCGACAGCCATTGTAGTCTTTATCTACATCATCACTTCCAGTGCAGTTGTGATCTTTCCAGGTGTTTAGATACCTTCAAACAATTACTCAGATTTAATGATGATTCAAAGCCAACTCCAATGTACTAAACTTGTTAGTAGTAAATTAATATTACTCATGCCGAGAGATTGTGGTCTGCCACATTGATGGATACTTCAGCTCACACATGCCTGAAGCAAACTGCTATGTTGATGATGTTGTTACACTCCAGCAGAGTGTCATAGTACAAGGGTCATCTCAAACCTTCAATATTAAAAGGAATACCACCCCAAGAAATAAAGGTAACTTAATGCAGATAACCATGGAGAACGCCCCATATTCGGAGCATAGTTCCCAAATATTTTAGCTGCTTTTTGGTTTACTATTACACTTTCCATAACAGTTTAAAGAGATTGCCGTTCTACAATATTTAAGTATGTTGCATCTTCACATTTAAATCCAAGCCAATGCCTGTGTGCATGTATAGTTTGTTTCGCTAGGGCACACATTTGTTTGGTTTGATTTTAGTGTTCCACAATTCTCCTACAGAGCCTGCTACTCACTCTACTCCTAACTTATCTTACCTCTGGGCTGCAAGTGGAGCCACTAAATAGCGCGATGCACAGGAAGCGCTCATTGCGACCCTCATTGTCATGATTGTAGCTCATTATTTGTGCGTGTCAAGTAATTTGCATTGGTCTTAAGCTTCCATAGGCCGCAGTGCAAAATAATTGCCTGGAGGCAAGGCAATCTGGAGTTTGCATTGTGGCTATCCTTACATCAGCACCTATATGACAAGTGGAACATCTCTGCCATTCACTTTCATTGGGATTCCAAATCTTGTTATCCAGCTATAACAGGACATAGTCTGATAAATAAGTCACAAATCTTCCCAAAATAAATGTCACAAATCTTCCCATTCACAGCACAGCCTGCAGCTGAATGACAGAAACCTTTGCAATCCATCTCAAGGAGGAAGCAGCACGTAGCAGACTAGAAGAAAACGTGTCACTCAGAAATGAGGTAATAAGAGTGCTTGGAAACAACCTTCTCCTTCGTTAGTATAAAAACCTTGACCTCCGATCTCAGGTTTAATCCCAGTGGAAGACTAAGTTATTATACCGCAGATTATACTGACTGTGTACTGAGCCTGTTTCTCAGATGATATACCAATTTGGAATCCCTACAAAAGTAAATGGGGCATTTAATTATAAGTTACAATAAAGGCATTAGCCATTTAAAAGATGTGATAACTATGAGAGGGTCATCAAGTCAAGTTTGGATGCACTAAAGAGCCATTTGGAAAGTCAACAAAAACAACTGATCCCTGACTATAAATATTCTACTTGTAAAACAATATAAATATCTACAAAAGGGACCCAGTTAAGTCAAGTCAGCCTCATTATTATTTTGTTAATTTGTTTTTAACATGACCCTTTTTGTAAATATCACATCATATGACTTGATTTTTTTTTTTTCTAACATGAAATGCCATATTTAATAAACAAGTTGTTTTGCATTTGTGATTAATTGGTAAAATTGGTTTAATGATGTGCAGCAGTTTAAATAAAAAGCAGTACCCAAAGTAAATGTAATTGAATTTCCTTTTATT
Source organism: Acipenser oxyrinchus oxyrinchus (assembly GCA_030684275.1). Classification (NCBI taxonomy): domain Eukaryota; kingdom Metazoa; phylum Chordata; class Actinopteri; order Acipenseriformes; family Acipenseridae; genus Acipenser; species Acipenser oxyrinchus. Next base: position 46,760,210 of record CM060256.1, on the reverse strand, counting down.
TAAAAAAAAAAAGAACCCACAGGGTATACAAAAAAAAAATTCAAAATGTGTTTGAGCATTCGGGGAATGGGTAGGCATCCCAATAGCTCAAATGACAAGACTGTGGCAGCACAGATGCTACAAACTCCTGAGGGCATCTCCATCTCCATGAGGTATAAATAGTAATTCAAATGCACATTTCTGGAAGACAAAGTTAAACTTTGATTCAGGTGTCTGTGGCTGGCTGACTCGTTTCCTTCCCTCTGTTCCAAAGAAATAATGCATCTGCTCCAAAGTCACCTTTCATGTCACCTTACTCCCTGTATGTTCAAAAAAAAGTACAAAGGCTTTGTTAGGGTGCTTATTCTGCCCCTTGATTCCCTTGAAACCAGGTAGGAGATCTGTCTGTTGTGTGGCTATCTGAACAAAAAACAACAGTCAGTATGAATGTCTTTCCTCAGGACACCTTTAATCAAATTATCCTCTCACTTGCTGAAACCACTAACTTCTGCCTTCAATAAAAACTAATAAGGTTGTAAAAAGAACATCAAATGTTTGAATACATGTAATAGTAAATACCTACTGCCTGTCACTGAACCATTACACCTTTCTGCATTAGTACCCGATACTTATTATCCACAAAGAGTTATTAGATTACTTACAAGGTAAAACATAGACTTATCACTATTAATGTACTATTTCTATCAGATTCCTGATAATAACATTTAAATTAATATTCCAATTCTTACTATGGAGTATGCTATAGTTATGAATGGAAATCAGAAGACAGCTTTTACAATCTGTTTTCTGTTTAAATCTGTACAATGTCCCTTACATGTTTTGGGGGGAGTTTAACTGTACTCAGTTTACGCAAAATTAATTTGACATTTTAGGATATGTTTAAGCTAGCCTACCTGTCTCAAAAGCAAATTCAAAATATTAGTCTGTTAATCTGCTTATGCTGGCATGGCTACTAATGAATTGTATTTTACTAATTAGTAACAGTACATGAGACAATTAAATTTACTAAGTAGCTGAAGCTAAACATTGTCAATACTGTATCACTGTATTCTCATTTTAAATGCATGCAGGAAAAAAGATTGTTTAGCAAAAGAAAAAGAAAGTTAAATGGCACCTTGAAATTAGGAAACAAGAGAAACTAATATGAGATTGCAAACACTATTCCATTATGGTTACACTTGAGGCTATGCCTGTAAACCAATAAAATATCTTGTAACACATCAGGGACTAAAACACTTGCATGATAGCATCTTCTTGACAACCTTTATCTTAAAGTCATCATGATTTCAAACTCCACCTCCAGCAGAAGTGATTAAGATAAAAAGATGGCTTCTGCAATTACCCAACATTTGTAATGGGTTTCCAGATAACTGCTGTGGCAGGCAAACATTCAATTCTTCAGTGATGGATAAACCACTGTCCTTCAGGGTAACAAACTGGAACACCACTAAGCCTTTTCTATCACTGATACAGCTTGTTATTCTGACTGGCAAGCACAGGGCACTGGAGAATGTAAACTGACCTCTATCTTTCGTTATCAGAGGTGGAGGTGATCAATACACTTCACTGCTTTCAAGCACTTGTACTACAGTTTTGTTCTAGACTAAAGTGTAGTTTTCAATTCCTCAGCAATAATCCTTGGTAAAGTGGCACTAATCAGGATAACCTTGAAGGAGACAAGGGATGAAAGCACAGGAAAACAGATATACCAAAGCAAAATTACACATGTATATTACTGTATGCAACTCCTTGCATTGCATTGAGCACATTATCCTACCCTCTACATATTTCACACATTTTTCAATATATCTGTAGAACCACTTATCCAATTGTCATGAAACTTGGTGTTAACATTATTTAGCATACTGCAAGTTACGAGTATCAGATTCTGGATGTCTGTATGTCACACTGGAGAATTGCTTATCGAATTCTGGATTGCACATTTCACTGCCACCTCCTATTCTAAACTATTCTGGACACATCATTGATACGTCATGATCATCAACTTTGTCATTATGATTGCTCTAATTTTGAATTTACAACCGTGTCAAGGGAAGTATGTTACCGAGATACTTGTTAAAAGGGTGCACAGGCGTCTACAGGAGTCTACAAAGAATGCTAGACTTTGAGCCAAGTGACAAAAAAACTACAGCAAGGTTTGAGAGATGGTTGAAAGGTTGCTGGCCCCTTTGAGCGCTTCCTGATTCCAAAGAACGTTCAAATTTTAAAAGTAATTGATAGGATAGTACAACAGTTTCATATTTTGATAAAAGTATGAAAATGGTATGAATACTATAAACTAATACACCCTGGTAATTACAGTACAGGTAACATGGTTTCAGGAGGTTATTACACTGGTGTCCATGTTGTATTTTATCCTTCTGTAAGGGTTATCCATCTTGCAAAGTGAATGCATTTTCAGTCAGTCAAGTGCTGAATATACAACCCACTGCAGTACACATTCCACAGACACAGCTACGTTTAGACAGTAGAAAAGAATAGAAATACTGTAAATCCTTTTGTTTGTTTAGGCATAATTTGATGAACAGTTTGACATCAGTCAAGCTGGCACTGTCTTTTAGTAGGCAGTGAGTCTCTACTGTTGCCTAGCTAATCGTAAATCTTAAGAACCAGGAGCCATCATTTAAATAGCATTAGCCTGTAGACACAAGGTTTATTATACTCCAAGTAAATGCATGCCTAGCTGTTGCAAAAATAACGAAGGTAAATCACTACTCTGCCTGCAAATTATAAGACACAAAAAGGTGTAGAACAACAAATCTTGCTAGGTATAAAAGTATTTAAAATAGCTTAAATTAATCTTAATCAGTGGTTTCCATTTTCGGGATTTCCAGGAAGATTAATAAAATGTCCTTGAAGGGTTTTTTTTTTTTGTAGTCTTTTCTTTGGTTTGGTATCAACAGAAGCAGGTTTTATAATGTGCAAGGTAATTTAATGCGCATCAATTTTGTTGATAAATTCTGATTGAATGAAGGGTCTCCTAGGTTTCCTTCAAGGTAAATTGACTGATACTAAAATAAAAGAAATCTGTAAGCAATACCGTTAGTACTGTCAAAAGCATTACCAATACTGTCGCATTTGAAATTCCACATTAAGTTTTACTTCCAGTACCCTGACAGAGCGCTCCTGGTGGTTGGTTGTGGGCAATGCTCCTCTTTGATCGTGATGTGCGTTTGTGGGGTTTGGGCAGAAGGACAGCCTTTGGGAGTTAGCACCAGGCACAGTCGCCTAACTCATAGGGCAGAGGGGGATTAGGGGGGTAAACTATATCTTTCCACTTTTCACACTGTTAGTCTATGTTTTGTTATGGTTTTGCCTTTAAAAACGTTCAAAAAGGAAATGGAAAGTCATTCAGAGGATGCCAGAAGGGCCACATTTCTAGAAAATAATGCTAAAACACACCCGATACAAACATTGGTTTGACCCATGGTCCCCACTGTATTGCAATAGCTAACCTTAGCAGACTAGGACAAATACAACATTCAAATGGTCAAATAAGTCTTGATTACGACCATTCAATGGATTTGAAACACACCCAGAATTCTACCTAATTTGGGAGAGCTAGTCTCGTCCCCAAACACAAACATACAAGAAAAGTGTTTTACACAATATCATCTTTTTCCTTCACCTTACACCCCCAGGTCCACAGCAGCAGCCACATGTGTACCCATATGGTCTCAGACCTCAAAGACCTTACAGAGTTCTGTGTTTTATGTCTAGGCTTGGTTAGTCCAGGGAGAACAGATTGGTCGATTGGTAAGTGAAAACCTTGTGTCTACCAATCAAGATATTCGACCTTACCAAAATGGCTTCTGAAGCAGACCACCTCAAGAGTCCGTTCAATGAGCAGAGTGCCCCAGGGCATTGTGGCTTGCCGCAAGCGCTTCCTAACAGTAGCAAGTCAAGCTCCTGGCTGCCTCGCTGGAGGTTCAAAATGGCCAACCTGCATTATCAGTGCGGTGGTACCAAATTGATTTTTTCAAATATGGATTTGTATGGCCAACACATGCGATACGTAATATTTGTTGTCATTTTGGCTTTTTAAAACAGATGATATGAAAGTGAGGATTAAAAGGAAACATGGACTATTTATAATTTGACAAATATGCCAAGCCAAAAAATAAAGTGTCAGCACCTTCAAAGTTGTAATTACATTAGAAAAATACTTAAATTGCAAAACTCACTTAAAGCAACTGTTTTAATACACAGCAATGTATTGCCTGCTATTGTGAAACTGCTCGCACCTAACAGACTGTTCAATAACTGCTAACATATGTTAAGGGGCGCCACGAGAGAGCATTCGTGTAGGTAGAGCCAGCCAAACTATTTGGTGGGATCTCCTAATAAAAGCTTTTCATCCCTTTATTGTGCAGTGGTTGAAATACACAGTCACATCACTGAATACACTGAGTTTCTGTACTTCTCAATGTACAGTCAGTACAGTTATTATAACAAATTACAGGAGCACAGAAGCCCCTCCAGTTGTCCACTCAACCTCTCATTGACAATTGTGATCATTAACAAGTCCCCACTGTAATTGTGACTGTCCAGTTTGTGTGATCTTTTTGGGAAATTATAATCATTTTCTATTAAAGTGGCCCTAACCCTGTCATTTTGATTTATGCAATACATTATCGCATAAAAAGAAAAATTAAGAGGGCACTTTTCCCATAATAATGTGACCCTAGCATTTTTAGCATCAGTTTTCATTAGAAAAAAATAATGTTAAACTCCATCAAAAGACCATTTTTCCAACTCTCTAGAGATAATACTGTACGATTCTAGCATATGAATTTTGTTATTATAATAGTGAAAAGGATAGACACACAGAGCTATCTATTGTCAGTACAGCAGTGTCATTGCTAAAACCATCTGTGTCACATGTACCTCTATGGATAACGAAATTGCATCAACTACAAGGATTGAATCCCACTTATGGATCTAGTATTTTGTTTGTTTTAATTAAGTATCTCAATTAAAATGTATTACCGGTACTCAAATAGTAATTTTGCACCCCTTTATGACAAATACAATCAATATATTGTAGCAGTGTTCGTGATTTAAAATAATCCATAGTTGTGATAGGGGTAGAGAATCTTTATTTAAAGGGGTAGTTTATATACATAATTATTCACTGTTTAATAGAGGCATACAGGGTGTGCTTCTGTAATTTTTGTTCCTTCTGAAACTGACATATTACATTTATAAAGTAATACAGTTTTGAAAAGCACAACAGTGCAACTTGTTTGATTTACAAACTCAGAATTATCCATTGCAGAAGGGGCTTAATTCTGCAAGGGACATATTAGCATGTATTAGTATGCCAATAGAATTGTATACACAAAGGGTTAGTCTGTCTTGAAATGACTAGGCAATTCCCTATAATTAAACCATGTATTTGTGCTGAATTCTATACCATGCAAGTAACATCAGTGCTATGTTAAGGCCTGTGTTCATAAATCCATTGCCATTTCTGGTAATGCCATACTCTAATGGTTCTGGTTTCCCCAGGGTAATGCACTGGCGTTATAATGATATTGCAATTTTATCTGCAAGGGCTGTCAAAGTTGTATTAGAATATGCACAGTAATTTCGCTGTTAAACATTTTCATTTGTATTTACCATGCCTCCACCAGGTTTTACTAAACTCTGCTATTCCTTTGACATGGTATGACACAGTAGTGGTCTCCTGAGTGGAGGAAGGGAGTGTCATGCCACAGTAAGCACCACAAATTGAGACGAACCCATTGCCCAATGATGAAAATTGACTAAACCCAGAGTGTCACATTCATTTGGAAACCCACTGTGGACACTGCTGTGATGAATGTATTGATTGACAAATCTGCAGGGAACCTGCTGGTTTATTTAAGGCCTGTCTTCTTGTATTGAATTTAGGGAAAGTGTATTTATGTGCCTATTGCAGAAATCTGGTTTGTAATAATGAGATCATTTTCAGTCAATTTGGATCTATTAGTAAATATTATTAAAGTGAAATCTCTCAAGCTGCAACCAATTGTACCAAATAGTGAGGTGGTTTTGAGTCTGGGTTCTAACCACCAATGTCATTTCATTTGCCTGGAGAGGTGAAAGATTGATAGTGAATTAGCCCATTACACCACATAGTCCAGTCCTATTAGTGAAGATCTGACATTGTACTAATCTGTGTTATTCTAATCTTTTATAGTAAGACTGACATGCTTATTGCTCATCTTCACAGACTGTAGTATAAACTGTTTAAATAGACATTTATTGATTGTGCCAAAATATAGAAACTACCTCACCCAATACAATAAAGCTATCATACAAAGATTGTGCTATACAACTTTCCATTGCTAAAATAGTGCTTCCTAGTAAAGCAAACAAGAAAAACAATGTATGAATCTTACAGGTTGTGTACTTCAATTCATTATATAGGTCTCAAATGTCCAGTTTTGAAAGACACACGTTATAGTAAACTTATGTTTGTATTGTAATTGCAGTACATGATAGCTGGTTCTACCCTCGGTTAATATATCTGTTTGCAAGCCCTACTTTCATTTAGTGTTGCAGACTTCCTTGTTTATTTCACCTGGTTGGTGAAATTGTCTCCATCCCTTCAATGGCATTAACAAACTAGCTGCTTCCCCGATTGATTGACATGCTTTTAGCCAGCAGACACTGCTGAGTGAATTGACCCAGGAAGTGCAAGTACAAACAGGAAACCCGAGGCTATGGCATAGAAACAGAGAGCTTCCTTTAACTCGAGGTTGCCTCAGGTATCACATGTGCTATAACATGTGTTTCTTTTGGAGCTGCACGTGTGATAGCTAATGGAAGTGCTAAGATTTCTAAAAACAACTTTGTTAGCTACAATTGTTTTAAGATAGGAACAAATAATAAAACTAAAATTAAAAATGAATTAATAGCAAAGCTGTATCTCCATATCTCTTTACCTGCTTGTAAGCTTGTCAGAAAAAAATGGCCTTTGAATATAGCTGCACCCACTTGCTCGACCTCTTTATAACTGTACTGTAGGTTGGGTCAGCAGAGTTGACAGCTCACATTGGAGCATTGTTTGAATGGAATGAGGAAATATATTTCTAACAGATTGATAAATACTTTAATATCCTATTAATCTGAATTCACTGGATTTATATTAACATATTTACTGACTCATACTTACTCAGGTATCCTGCTTGCATGTTCATATTAACTATTTCCCAATTTAAAAGTATTCATATTCCTATTAGAAAAAACAAGGGATTAGACAACTGATGAATGCATTCTTTTCTATATAATCATATTTGCACTGCAGCTGAGATATTATCTGAATATTACTCCTTGTTGAGAGCAATGTACCGACTTGTTATTTTGATACAAATCTTCTTTTCTATTTTTTGTATGTTATTTTATGATGTTTTTGATAAGATTCATAGAAGGTAGAACCGGATTGCATGTTTTATTGTTCAGTTGTTTTTCTCTGTGCTCTTGAGCTTGTTTGGGAGAAATGTATAACTGTATGAATTAAATTAAGCCATGACACGCATTAAGTATATTTAATTGGGTATTTAAATACCAATTCTTCCTACAGGGCAAATCACAGGAAAATACTCTGATACTAGTTTTGTGAAGTCAGTAGGTGTTTTTCTCCTTTCAAAAATCAGGAGTAAAAGACTAGTAAATTCTTTGAAAGTATGGCCTATCGTCTTGGCAGATCACAGGAATTGTATCCCTGAAGCGCATTGCGTCTTGAGAGATGCAGCTATACACAGTCAGCCAGTTACACCGCAATGATAGGTACCCCTTCGTGTCTCACAGTACATGGTTGTGATGCAGTTACAAAAGAATTGCTTTCCCCACAAGTACTTTTTAGTTCACATACCAGGATGGAACACTAAATATACCAATTACTTTAACTTTGAAAAGTGTTCATTTTAGAAAGTTCTGTAGCAGCTATCCTGAATCCATAAATATCTGTGATAGTTGGCGTAAATTATTAAAAGCAGTTATCTGTGTTGCTTATTCCCAAGCTATCAGATATCTTTTTAAGAAGCATATCATACAAGCAAAGCATTAAGGAAGAGACAGGGGCTATTACTTAAACACAGGGAATGTAAAAGAAGTCTGGAAAATGGTTCACAAATATAAAACAGGGTAATGAATGAGACTCTGGCTTGCTGTTCAGGAAATGCCGTGTCATTTATTTAAAATTACCAGGTGTTCATTTCATTAAACTTCACGCTTAAACGACTGCACAGCTATTAAATGTTTTTTTTTTTATTTATATATATATAGCTACGGTGCCACGCAGGGCATTATTCTAATTCAATTCTAACATCAATCCAGCACGCTGAAACAACTTTTTAACCTTTGCTTAGAAAGCTATCAGTCTAGACTACCATACTGCTTTATTAACCTTTGAAGTGTCCAGGGATGCTTGTTCATAAGGACACTAAGAAACAAAGAAGGATTTAAGCTATGGAGATTGGCACAGAAAGAACACACTATGAATTGATGCTAGTTGGAAAGTAAATGTATTCATGTATTCATGCAATGTATTCTATGCTTCTCTGTCATATTCAATTATGGATATGGAACAATACAAATGAACCCTGCATCAGAAATGGTTTCAGAGATATAAGGAGTCATACGCGTCACAGGCTCCAGCTCCAGAATGACTGACTGCTTAATTATGAAAGGCATGAGTTGGTCCATCTAATAACATAACTGAATCATAATAATTCATACAAAATGCCTTTTTTTTTGTTTAAGTATTTGTTTGACCTTCCTATTGACCCCTTGCAGCCTTCAAATTCCACTTTAAATAACAATCAGCAATGTGAAAGACTTGAATACAAGTTACTGGAATCATCTGAATGTCAAAATCCAAACAAAAATTCTTTGAATGGCAAGACTTGTTAGAACGCCAACAGACTCACAAAGTTGCTCAACTCTATGTTGAGCTTTGACCTTCTGGCTGACCCTCCAACTCTTAGTAGATTTTATCCATCAGGAATTGACATTGAGATTTCAAAAGATATTTTTGGAGCAGTATGGTTTTCCTATTCTGAGGCTATTTTTTTGCGAGCTGCTGAAAAAAACCTATTTTTTTTTGTTTTTATAATTTGGCTGCACTATGTAAAGAAAAAAGTAAATACAGTGAACGATGAGGATTTTAGGACAAAAGTACTGCAATACAGTATCTAGAATCCCCATGAGCTTCCAATGTAGATAGACACCTCACACACTGAACCTGGCTCAAGTAAAGTGGGCACACAAGGGCGCAAAATATCAGCCTCTGGTGAAAAACTATACCTGTCATTCTTAGCCTGCTGCAAACAAATGAATGAAAACTTAATGTACCATATGAATGAATACCGGCATAAATACATTGCAATTGCTTTTGAGGTCAATCTCCATAGCTTAATGCCAGTCTTGTCTTTTTTACTTGAATAAAATCAGAAGATTAGAATGTTCACATGTAATTTGCTGTACAGTGGGGAAATGTTCTGACAAAGTAGGCCAATATAGCAACTGTATATTTGCAAGTGTTTCATTATTACAATGTGGTGTACTGTACAGTACTGTTTTTATTTCAACACTATTGTAATCTAGGTAATGCCTAGCACTATTTTGAGTTCACTTTTTTCTTACTACTGTAAACTGCATACATTACAAGATTATAAAATAAAGTAATTCACATATGCCCACTCAGACAACAGTCTTGACTAACTCACACAAAATACATATGCATCAATAATAAGGGCTGTATCGTATTTTATGAATGGCAACCGTGCAACTAAAGTTTATTAATTTGTATGTGAAATAAAGCTTTAAAGCTATGAATTGATATATTCTTAACTGAAGTATTTCTTGACATGTATTTATATTTTGAATTATATATTAAAATAAACATAAATAAGAATGATATGCTCTTTAGAATATGCATAGTATATTAAACAACTGATAAGATGCACATTCTGTGAGTCTTACATTTTGAAACACATGCTTTGACATTTAACCTGAGGCTGCAACTGAGGGTTCTGTCAGGTGAAAAAAAAAAAAGAGGTATTCATTTTAAATCCCCCCTTTACTCTCTCTCTCTGCAGGAAAGATGACAGACACATTTTATACTATTGGTCTCAGACAGTCCTCTTCAGAATTTACTGAAGATGTGACAGCATGTGACAGGGTTTTCTACAAAGAAATTACAGTATTTGTCATCTTTAAATTGGCACTAATGTTTTGATGCATTTATAATTAAAGGGATTGCTTGGCAACAAAAGGGTCTGGTATACATAACAAGAGTGACCCCTGCTGGAAGAAACGATGATACTTCACCATGTTGATAACCACTGCACCAATAAATATAATTGAATATCTGTGCAGCATATGTTTTGTGCACAGATAACAGTTATTTTGTAATTTTACTTATTAGTAAATGCAGCCCTTGAAATGCGAAGTTAATCACAACAGGAAGACTTTTGTCTGCCATTTCAAAGGGGAAATAAAGGCAAAATAATTCTGGCTTTAGAATAGAAAATAGAGTGAAAAATTCTGAGCTTCGCTTTATCATTCTGTAGCTCTGACCTAAAGTAATCCAGTCTCAAATTAGAACTAATTTGGTTTTGTGATGCATACTCATGTACAAAAGAAACCGGACTGACATTCTTTCACCTCATTTCAGGAGACATGTGCAGCTCTACAATTATCAGTTACCTTGGTTCTGTATTGTTGTAACCCATTCATCTCAGAGGAGAATGGCTTTGCATATTGACAATGCATTTATCAATGCTAGCTTTTTTAACCCCAACAGTCACAGTACTTTAACTGTTCGGTTTCCCCATAGTGTGCCTTTTCTCACTCTGCTATCAACTGAAGATTAAAACAATTCCTTGCATTATATTAGGAAACAGGTGAAAGACATCTTCACTGGTTCTTTGGGGATCCTCTTGTCATTTGTAAAACTAGCACTGGTAACAATGAGAAAACAGATTTCTTTAACCAAGCGTTGCACCAGATATTGTGATTTGCAATAAATATGTTACACACCATAGTTCACACTTAGAAGACTGGCCCTTTGTATCGTACTTGATAAGAACACTCAAATGCCCTTTCTGGTATTTTGTGGAGTGCATTAGTGTTTCTAGGGCTCATCCACAGAGTGTACTGACAATACGGTTCTTACAGCTGAGAAGAGGAGCCAGGGAAGTGCTGAAGTGAATTACACAATCAGTGAGAAGACAGGGAAGTAGCAGCACAGGCAAATAAAAGGTCAGGCCTGATAGATGTTCTTACTTGAAGTGCAGGCCTCTTCTCTATTCCAAGGTCAGATAGGAGGTATTTCACTGTGCCTCAATTTGTGTGGGCAGACAGGTAGCCTCCACAGACAGCACACTAAACAATGCAGCGAGTTCAGGGGATTGTTCATTTTATGTGAAATATTCATATTTCATTTTTGTATCTGTTTAACAACCCATTATGAGTGCTTTGTGTCAGCCTCTATTGCAGTTTGTCACTTGCTGCCATGCTTTCAAAGTCTTGAGCAGCTCCAGAAATGTCTTCAGGTGTGGTGGAAGTGCAAAGCACCTGTTCAGCTTTGTGTGCTGTCTTAAATAATCAGTCAAATGTGTTTTACAAAGTGTAGGAATTACAATTTACCCTCACTGTTTTAGACTAACTCAATGAGGATTTTGTAGACAGGTTAATATAATTTAGTTTGCACAATTTTATTGCTGGAATAAAATGACTGTATAATCACATAATAAGCAGCATTTTCAGCAACGATGATGCACTGAAAATGCCATACCATACAAGATACATATTAAGCAGTATGTTATATTGTAACCTGCAAGGGGGAGGGACACCTATATTATTTATGGGCAGCGAGACTCGTTCTAAATGGAAGGTTAATAATTGAGTTATTATACTAACTTAATTTGTCTATTTTGCTATAGGGCTGAGTGAGCATGGAAGTGACTATTACGGTTGTGGACATGATTTGGTTGGGATCTTGTCCGTCACAGGGTTGAGTGAGTAAGCAGGGGAATATAAAGATGTGCGCCAGAGAGAGAGAGAAGAGAGCCGGAGCAACAACTAGAACTTCAGGTGTGCCCGTAGAGTTGGAGAAGTGGCGATAGTTGGGGCTTCACCAGGCCCTGTAGCTTATCCCTGTCTGGGGTATAGTGTTTAAGCAAGGTCTCTGTCTCATTTACAGATACACAGACCATGAGTCAACAACCACCCCTTCACTACAATCTAGGCCTATTTATGGATAAAATAAATATATTTTAGCTGCAGATATCTTCACCTGTGTACTGTTTTCCTCTGGGATATGTAAAAATGAAATTGTGATCATAATGTGTAGCATACAGAAAAAAAAAAAAGAGATGAATTGACTTTTTATCCAGTCAGCATTGCATTATTAGAATAGTTTATGCAGCAACATATTGGCACAGTATTAAATGTTCTCTAATCTGAACCCCGGCAGAAGGAAAAAGACCTATTATCTGAACAACACTATCGTAATGAAATGCAGGCTGAAATTAACAGTGGATACTACATTAAACACACACATTTAAACAGTTAAGTAAACAATGACCTACGGTACAGTAGTGCAGGTCAGCATTTGAAGGTAAAATGTCTAAAAGCATAGGGTACAGTAATTATACTAATGTACAATATAACCATATTGGGTTTTTTTCCACCCGATTTTTGCTCAAATATAAAATTTGGAAGAGTATCAAAATCACTACATAATGAAAAGGTATTTTTGGTCTAGATTATTCCCAGTACAAATCACTAATCTGTCCACAACTGGTTAGTTCATGGGAGTGAGACTCTACAGTACTCGAAAGATAATATACTTAACGTATTCTGAGTGTGTACACATGACCTCTTATTCCTTCAGGGATGTCTGCTGTCAAAAATGGCTTATAAAGACATCACATTAGACAGAAAATGATTTACAACAGGGGCAGCTTATTGAGACAACTCCTGCCAGGGTTAAATATAAGGGGTCAGCCATATAAAAGAGAAACCTACAAAACAGATTAAAAAAACGCGAGTGCTAAAATTGACCAAAAGTGTTTCTTGTGCAAGACAGCAAAGTTACAAATCAGCCCTATAAAGACGTGATATGTTGAATCATACGAGGGACAGCTGCCTATTATCACACAAACACATGCGGCTTACAAGAGGTACACCCAATATTTTCTCCAACCCCCGTATGTTTTGATGGCCTAACAGATGTAACACGATACCACACTTGACCTCTTTCTCTCAAGGTTATATAAAAACAATTTATGGTTTTTATAATAGATGATTGAATAATACATTAATTGGGGGAAATGTTCGGGGAATTTCGCTTTCCATTTAGCCTCATTATGAGTTAGGCATTATCATTTAGATCATCCATTGGGAGCCATTCAATGTTATCTCCCAATTAAAATGTAATTAAAGCTACAATGTGTGTGTTTTTAGGAGTGAAAGGCTGGAGTAGATGCTTTGAAAATTTGGCCCAGTAAAAAAGTGCAGTACTGTCACTTGATCTGCAACCATTACATCCATTCGGCCTTCCAGAACCACCAAGGGGCCCAGGGCATACCAGCAGAACACACCGCATGCCAGTGTGGGTCCTAAGGAAGTGGCCAGCCTGTGTATATGAGATCATTAAAAACTATTCTGTTAACCAACAAAAAAGATGACACTCAGTGGAGTGAATAAATAATCACACAGCAGTGAGGTTGAGGTAACAGTACCAGATTATTTTTAAACATCTGTACATGTATATACTTATACATCAGTTACACCAATTGACCTTCCAGACTCACTATTTATGATGTCACCCAAAAGCCCATGATCTCTAACCAGCTTATAATGGTTTCCCAAGAGATCTATTCCCTTGCATTTAACCATTTGTTAATCTGTTAGCAATCAAAAGCAGTGACATATTGGGCTCAAGCACCTGTAGTTTTAACCCAACAGCGAGGTTAGCTACAGGCCATTTCCAGACTGTAGGCTTTCTTTCACTGCATTCCAGCAATTAAAGAACAGCTTTCTTTTCATTTTGACAGCTCTGCAGTAGCAGGTGGCTTTTCTTTAATTGGAACTTGATTTCAAATACGTTTTCATTTAAATAACCCCTGAGAGTGGAAGTATGATTTTCTCTGAACTAGCCTGGTCTGAGAGCTATTGCATAATTAATGAAGCCTTGGGGTATAGGGACAATCTCTGTTCTAATGTAATATTGTCAAAAGCACAAAAGGTAATTTTAATTTTATTGCACTGAATAACATTGGTGTTGAAAATAAGCTGGATGGTCTACATCCCCTCAGACTTTTTTTAATCATTCCATTTCTGTTTCATGTTTAAGCTCAGTGTCATTTTTGAATTACATAATTAAATCAGGAAAAGCATTTCACTCACAGGCTTTTTAATCTTCAAAAGTCATTTCGCTCCTTGACTCCAAGGAGTTAATTAATTATATGTGGAGGACAGGTAGCTTTGGAGGAATCAACAAGAGAATCCCCAAGTTGCATTTCCATGTTATAAATAACTAGAAAAAAAAAAAAAAGTCTTGAAGTGACCACATATATAAATTACTTTCTGGTTTGCTTCCTGGGTTGTAACTCAGCAGAGATATACATTATTACAATAGTGCTAGACATAGAAAACATCCCAAACATTCTTAAAGAAATGTGTTAACATTTAGTAAGCTTCTATTTTTCTTTCATGCCTAACAGAGAAGTGGCAGGGCTTTTCATGGAACATCGCTGCTGCACTACGAGAAGTTTGCCCATGTCTCACTCCCATGAGCTCAATACACACGTTCATCAACACTGCATGTGTTGACTGTCTACCTCTAAACCTTAAATCAAAATGGCATGTTCTGCAATAATGTTTTCCTCTGAATTCGATTGAATTTCGCCATGTAGAAAAGGAAATAGCAGACACTTTTTCAATTGAATCTGTTGTGGGAAAATGTAAAAAATGTATACAAATTAACTCCATACATTCATAAAACCAGAAAGAAAAGCATAATGAAATGCAAACATTTAATTGAGGACCATCTTAGGGGACTAAAGAGGAGAACAAAACATTTCAATACAACAAGCAGATACAATTGACTTTAGGCCAGTTATTTGAAACAGGCTTACCCTTTTCCTTCATATCAATGTCAATTAACAACATTTATAACCAAAATTATGTATCTCATGGCACTTAAATCCAAGAACACCTTTTCAGTTGTGCCCTGAGGCAAGACATCAAGGGATATGATACCATTCATACAGCACAGATCGCTGTGAAAATGACTTTTTTTGTCCTCACATATCAAATTAAATTGATTTCCTTTAATATTTTAATGTGCGCAATATATCTATTACAGAGTAACGTCAAGCCAAAACCCCCAATAGGAATACATAGTCTATTTATTTAAAAAAAAAAAAAAAATGACTGTCTTACAATAGCAGTGAATAACATGTATTCCTAAAGCATTTATATACAAGGCTTGCGCGTTTTCAAACAGCCTAGACACACTTTGTATTCCTTACCAGTTGCCAGAATATTTTTTTTATATTTTACTGTTACCTTTATAATTGACAATCAAATACCATTTCTGCTCGGAAAAGTGAAGTGAGACTATGATGTCAGAAAAGTGAATTCTAGACCAGACTGCAATTATACGACAGTTCATGTATTATATACAGAATATCGTATAGAATACTGTACGACATGTTAATATACACCCGTGAGATCAGAGCAGTTTAACAACCTTAAATCACAGGAACCAGGCGCAAACCAGTGACAGCACACAAAGCAAGCATCTTAACCACTATGCCAGAGAGTCAGGCTCGTCTGCATTTGTGTTTAGAAAGCTTTTACGCACATCTTATTTCACCGACAAGGGTCATGTCCGTAATGACAGTGCATCACACAACATTAACAGCATAATAATGTGACAATTTCTATCTGACACAAGCTATCTGACACGGTGATACAAAGAAATTTCAAATGGCTGTATCAAAAGGAATGCTAGTTTTCTGCAATAAAAAACTGAATTCTGATAAAAAAAAATTGTGATAAAATGCTAATAGAGTTTGCCCAGCCACAATATAGATAAACAAGCAATATGGTTAAATAACAATTAACACAGGGTGTTCTAGATTGATGCATTTACAATTAACAGGAAAGCCAGGTTTATTCTATACACTAGAAGCATTTATATTGGACATGTATGTTTAAACATAGTTGACTGGTATTAATTATATTGATTTGGGGGTTAACTTTTAGTGTAATACAAAACTACTCTAAATGGTCTACAATCTTTTTCTCCAATATTCTCTTTCAATTATTCTTAGAAGTTTTGGCAAGACATTCCATATACAGACTGACCATGAAATATTTATGGTATATATATTGAGCATGATTCAGAACTGCTTTGGGTCTGAGCACCCTAATTTAACTGGTCAAGCCCTTCACCTCATTGTGCACCTTGTCTTATTTTCTTAGAGTTAGTAGGCACCTCAGGGTGCCATAGACACTTCAGCATACATTAAAATAAAAATGTGGGGGTACCACTGCCCTTCAGGGAAGGATTTCTCATTAAATGTTTTTTTAATGTGTTTGAAGTGGAGACAATATCTGAGAAAGAATTCAGAACTGAAAAATACCTACCTTGCGGCGTCTTGGTTACGCAATATTTAGCATTTACTTACCCCAAAGCTATCATATTAATGCAACTGGGTGAAAATGAAAAACCGACTCATTTTGGTGGCTATCCTTTCAGTTATTTTTAATGTAACTTTATTGGTTTCATAAATAAAAACAAACAAAAAAAGATTAAAGAAACACTCAAATAATAGTTTTATCAATTACTGTTAAGAGAATTAAATATCTTAATTATACAAACGGGCACTGCTGTCCCATTGTTTTCTATGGAGGTCAGGCATTCTGTTATTACTCAATAACGGAATGGCAAATAGACTGACAGAGAGATGACACTAATTAATGACACCTGTTCTAAAACCACTGCTTACTGGACACTCAAGCCCTGCTCTTAAAGTGAACTCTTTCAGTGGACTACAAATGACAAAGGTTAATAAAAAAAACTAACTGGTAGTATAATAGTGACAATGGCATTGCTGTGGCGTGTTCCTCTGTAATTCCATTATTACCTCAGAAAAGCCATTATCTCTTAAATCATGTATTGCTATTTATATTAAATATATGATGTGTTTTAATGAACTATCGTCCATATTTTGTGACAATGTTTTGGTATTGGATGATGTTGTGTAAGTCCAGCTTGGCTTATATGAAATCTACATTAAAACAATCCGTCTTACTGGTATTTTGCTATATATAAGCCATACTGGCATGGGACATATCAGCTTGGTACAAAAACTCTCCCGGTTACCATGGAAACCCCTAGGCTGCTTTTGTAGTACAGCACATAGTTGAAAGAAAAATGTTTCTTTTTACTTTATTAATACTCATGCCCCCGATAATATAAACAACCAAATAGGTGAATAACAAAAAACAAAAAAAAAACAAACAAACAGTCTAATCAATGTACTAATCTAATCTCTCTTTTCCTCACAAGCCTGCTTAGAATGACAACAGGAACTTAAAAATGTTCTGCTGCCCCCTATAGTCAACCATTGGATTTACTGAAACACAGACAATATTTTGGTTTAAAAAAGCAAGGGCATTCTTAAAGGAGTGCTAAATGGTAGTTCTAGTGGTTCTATACCCTGCTAAACTCTCTATAATCCACAGTACACCCCCCCTCCCGTCTTGTTTTTCATTCCTGCCAAACTTTCACAAACCCTCTAAGTTTACCTTTTCCCATGCTCTGTCTTTTCTCTCTCTTGTGCCACTTCCCCCATTCAGGGAATCAAAGCTCCTTTCCCAACCCTGGAGGCCCAACATCTCTGGCATCACCTCAGGAAAGGCAGTTGTCAGCGAGCCTGCGGGAGATCACTGGACTTTCCTTCATCTTCAACCCTTTATATTTGTTAGCCAGAAGCTTCCTGTTCCCTTATTCTTTCTAAACTACAGAGGCTCTTCAGCAATCCATTACCACAGCCATTGTATCTGTCCCATGAAACATATATTCAGGATATGAAAATGTGTCTGTAAGCAGGTTCATTTTAGACCTTGCAGGGACGTTTATATAGGAATAGCACTCTGCAACAGTTTTAAAAATAAATATCCTAAACAAATGGAAATAATAACAGTCCCGTCACTTCTATGCAACACTCTCACACTCTCTCACACACACGCTTTCTCACAGCTTTTATACGATGACTAATCAGTCCACATAGTTACTCCCTAACGAGTAACTAGTGCTGCCTATGCAAATTTACCAATTAACCAATAAAGTCTGCTGAAGACTAAATCCTTGCATTTTTAGCATGGAACTAACCTTCTCATGCTGTGACCTCTGCACCAGGCTTCTGGGCTTGTTAAGCCAGTGAAGCACCAAAAGCTTGTAGACAGAGGCAACCGAAATTAGCGCTACAGAGTTTTACACATCCAAACTGTACTAATATGGACCCAGTCAGAGTGTCAAATTAATACAGCACTATAGGTGCTGAATCCTGGTGCTTCTGTTGTATCTGATTGCAGGGCAGAGTGAGATTTCTAAAAAGAATAAAACAATTAGAATGGTGTAAAACTACCAAGAAAGAGCTGAGTTGCAGATTGGAGCAAGATAAATGACTCCTCTGAGCAATTTTTCCTGTTAAAATGTACACTTCCAATTTAGAAAATCTGCCTTGGCGTTTGTGCTTGTTGCTTAATTAAGCCAATTAGGTGATCTGGTACCAAGAAGGTGCAGCCACGTTTCATCTCCTAAAGTTTATCTGCATTTAACAAACTGAAGCTAATGGTATTTAGAAACATGTACATGTTCAGGGTTTATAAACATGTACATTGTGAATACAGTCTCTGGTTCTTAATGCTTGTAAAAAAATGACAAAAATTAGCATATTTGACAGCAGAGGGCAGAATCCCAGGCAAACTCAGCTTGTGCCACTAGAGAGAGCTGTGATGCTTGGAGCTGCCTTCCAGTGACATTGTTCTCAAGGGCCTCCTATTGAATTAACCAGCAGTGAAACAATCAATTACAAATACATTTTAGAAATCTCGATTACATCACAATAGGAATTAGCTTAGCTTCTATTTAATTCTAGTGGAAACTGAAACATTTTAGCTGGCTCTGATGAGGTTACCAGGATGTTTTTGCTTGGAGCCAAAAGCAGCAACAGAGGAATAGACTGCACCGTGTAACAAAAGCATTGCTTTGTGTTGAGACCTTTCAACTCCAATCTGTTTTACCATCAGAAAAGGAAAAACAAAATGTACAGTATATTAAATTTGATTTGAAGCTGTAGATTTAAGCCTGTTTTCAGTTTTTTCTGAAGCCTTTTGGAATCAGCACTAGAGGATGACAAAGTATTCTTGAACTATAGGTGTTAGGCCAATACGAATTCATACAATAAACAAGCAACACAGAGGGATACAGTTTCATTGTGATTGTTTTACTCAGCATTTGCTCTGGTTTTATAGCATGATTTACAAAACTGTTTTTCACAGTTAATTGTACCAAAAAGGGGCAAATGAGTGAAGAGATAGAACTAGTATAGAGTGAAAAGAAAGAGAAAAGAAAAAATAGGACAGGGGAGGAAGGGAAAGCAGATATCTTTGGCCTCATACAGCTGTATAATTTATTAAAAACAAAACTGTGCATAACTATTAATAAACTATGATGATTTTGTTCTGTAGGTCAAAGTACAAAATAATAATTTTAAAAGTCATTTGATGCTGTCTTTACAGTTAATAATTCTTAACTGAAAATTGCAGAAATAACCTATTTGCTTCCAAAACAGTTTAAACAACTTGCAGACTCATATCCAATCAGTGCTCTCCTGGTTACCTATGGGGCTCCTAACCCTATTGACAGTGCTACTGAAGATGTATATATAACTCCTGTATTTAAGCTTTCAAAAGGTATTTTCTATGCCACCTTGCATTATGAGGTCACCAACCACAATGAACTTGCTATTGATGACTGCTGTTAAAAAGTGGAGATGGGTGCTATATACACATACAAATAGTTTAAGATGGAATAACATGTAAATTCATCTCATCGATCGTAAAGATTTGAATGTACATTTCTTTGCAAAATGCACCTCAAACCTAATCTGCTAAAAGCTGTAACTCATTTACTCGTAAACACTGGCAAAAACCAATGTGATCTGTACATAAAGGACCTGAGAAGATTACAGCAGGACGGGTTTTACACAGTGTACCTGGGTGGGACGGATATCTCGGAGGGGCTAGTCACAGGTGAGTTCCCAGAACCGTCCTCTTCCAAGAAGGTGGTGAATGTCTGGAGTATGATGCACGCAGGAGGTTGCAGAGGCTGGGTCCCCTGGAATTACAAACTGATGTTCAAGACCGATCTGTTTCTCTGGAACCCTTCCAGTGAGATCTTCCAGGAGCTGTGTGTTTCCTTAAGCAACTCCTATGGGAAATGTGTAATAGTAGCCAAGCCAGTGAATGCAGCTATGGAAACAAATGGCCCCTCCATGATTGCGACGGAACAGCATCACCGACCTTCATCTCCGGTCCTGGTGAACTTTATGAGCTGCTGCCCTCTGGTTGCTCAAAGTCACGGCCACGAGTTCTTGTGTCTGCCATCACACTGTGGCCATTTGAGTCCACTGGATACCGCCTGGTCAGCTCTGAAATGGTATACCGCTAAAAACAGGCATGAGTACACCACGAAGCACTTTGGTAAGGAGAGCCTACGCAAATCCATCCTTTTCAAAGACTTGATTGAAACTGGAATGAAGCAGATGACAGCAAGCAAGTGGGAGACTGCTACTTCAAGAGTTCAGAAAAGGGAAAATTATTATCTGAACGGGAAAAGGACTGATGTGATTTGAGTTCAACCAAGTGGCTGTTCCATTGCCTGTGTGTAGTATTTGTTTTTGCAACTGCAACAGTTTCATTGAACAGAAATAAAAGCCTGGTAACTTCTATTGACTGGTAATTATTTTGTAATTGTGTCCAAATGTGTGATAACGTCTAGTTCTTATGGGTGGTGATTGACTGGTAGCACTGGAAACCAAAATATCTGCATAACAGTTATTGCACCAACGGTAGTGATGTGAGCCCACACTGTCCTGACGATACTTCAATCTTGCCCTGGATGACAGGGTAGTTGGGTAGTTTCCTATTAAAAGGCTACAACCTGTTGACCAATTGTTTAATTTTCATGACATCTCATTGATCTGGTTTCTTATCAAGATAGAACATGGAATTATGGCAACATTTGCAATGGTTTGATTGGGCAACGATCTGAAAATTTAACATTGATATCATGCATGTGTTTTTATATCGATATCAAATTCTTCCAAAACAGAAACAACTGCCATATATGCTTCAATAATACGTTAGTGTGTGGAGTTTCTTTCACTATGAGGCTGGCAATGATTGGTATGTATAGGGTTTATTGTATCTCAACATAAAATAAACTTGATTATACTGCGTTAGTATTTTAGCAGTATTAGCAATAAAAGCATGTCTCTGCAAGCCGTCCGTACGTCTCTTTATGGAACGTGTGTAGTGGGTGATATTTCTAGTTTCGCTACACTGAAAATGTAATCCACTCTTCTATTTAAAAGTAAAGCCATTTCAGCATAGCAAATTGATATTATTGCTAAAAATTCAATTAAACTGATGTTTAGCTTCATAGTTTGAAAAAGTTATTGATGAAGCAAATATTTTAAAATCGCACAATATCATAATATGGAAATTATTATCAATGGTGCCCACCACTGGTTTGACCGCAAATTCTTAGTAACATGTACTTGAAGAAATGCTGACTGATGGCGGGTGAAGCACTGACATCTATTTTAATATTCTTAACAGTGGCAGATCTTAATACCGTCGCCTTAAAATGTATATATCTGGTTTGTCAAACTGCATTTTTTACAATATGTAGTAATGTTAATAAGTATTTCTATAAATCACCCCTGTGGGGAAGACCCCAGGTGGAATAATACAAAGTTAAAGGTATTTAAGTCTGCTACTTTGTAGATCATTAAATAGATCCTTTTATGGTGAACGTACAAATCTTGCTGTCTGGCGAGACAGATATACTGTATGTACAAGACTGTAAAGACCCAACCGTGCTATAACCTGAACAGGCTACGAACAATGGAAAACCTCAGACAGTTAGGCAGGGAATAATTACCTTTATTAAATGCTTTTTATGGTCTATAAAAGTATCAGAATACACTCGGAACACCTGATGAAGAAAATGGAAGTGCAGCGAGTCTTATTAGAAGGAATGTATTTAGTTTAAGTAAATGCAAATACATTTTTTAAAACACAAAATCCTGCTAGTATAATCTTCATGGTTGATAACTGAATTGCAAGTTGCTTCCAAATATTAACTGCTGCACAATAAAGAATGGCAAGTATGAAAACAAATCTACACAAACTTCATGTTTTTTTTAACACATGCTTCCTTTAGAAGCTGAGAACACATGTTTAAACTTTGAAGTGCTTTCTAACAAAACATATTCCGTCGAGAAGCAGTTTACATGTACTAAGAAACAGCATCAGCCCTCCACAATCCTCCTCAACACTGCCCCAAGTCCTCCTTTAGCAATCTGTAGAGGTGTCTTCTCCTCTTTATTCTCTATATAAATACTAGCTCCGTGCTCCACCAGTAGCTTGGCTGCTTCTGTCCGTTCTTCATCACAAGCCAGGTGACTAATAATAAAAAAATAAAAATAAATCATTGTTACCCAAGTGTTACAAGATTACTCGACTTGCTGGATACTGTGTGCATCAGAGTCACATATTGTTAAACATATTTCTGATTATTGTAATATTTTTACTCACACATCATGTAATCTAGGGAATGCATTTCTAAATTTTTGCTTGGGAGCATTCGTCAGAAACATTTTCTCTTATTACATTTCAGTCTACCCAGACCAAACTCCCTCATGCAACAATGCTGGTGCTCTGAACGGTTTATTGTGGGAATGCAAAACAAGCATTGTTGCAGGAAGAAGCATGATCTGGATACACTAGGAGTATATATTATTAAAGAGAAATTATTTTTCTCTAGGTAAACACTCCTGGGTAAAAGTTGAGAATAGCTGTCCCCAGCTGAGTGATGACCCATAATGTGTGGATACAAATATTAAAACACTGAGAACTATGTTTAAAAATATATATTGCTGTGATAAAGACAGCACAGGATTCAGCAAAGGCAAAGAAACTGGATTTTTGTAAACACCGCTAGACGTTCTGTAACCCTTTAAATGGTCAAATCATATTACATACCAGTGCTAGCAACTGGCTACAATACTTAGCTATTGCACAGCAAATGAATACGATGTTTACCTAAAGGTGCGTGCTACATATGTCAGCGTCACCTGTACTTACAGTGCTGTGTTTCCCTCCGAATCCTGGATGTTGGTGGAGGCACTGTGCTTCAGGAGGAGCTGAATTAGTCGACGGTTTCCCTTTGCTGAAGCTCTGTGCAACGGGGTACACTGCAACTTGTTTGTAGCATTTGGGTCTGCGCCTTTCTCTAACAACATCTGGGCAATCTGCAATGAAAACCCTGCAGTTCTTTTGAGAGCCGACATGGTTTGGTTCTTTTGAGAGCCGACCCTATTTGTAGACATCATCATCAATGTGGATATCATCATCAGTGTAGACATCATCATCAATGTGGACATCATCATCAATGTGGATTTATTGTAATGTATGCTTTTACAGCTGGTTTCACAGACCCAGATAAGCACTAATCACTGTTAATGTAGGTAAGGTCTGTGAAACTAGCTGTTATAGTTCAACTATTCAATATTTCATTTTGTATTTTATTCCCCGTTAATCACTGCCCTCCTTTATTTTGTAAAGCTGGTACTGGACTGTGTTAATACTTCTCAGCACCACTGAAATGTACGTACCTCATATCTGTCTTTGGAAGCTGCATAATGCAAAGGTCTGCAGCCATTCTCATTGGCAACATTCAACTGTGCCCCCCTGGTGATCAGAGCCTTCACAATCTCTTCCCTTCCTGCTGAGGCTGCAATGTGAAGTGGAGTCCAACCCGCCTGAAAAACAGACAACAAATAATAAGAAGATTAAAACTTTCAGAAGTAACAAAATATAAAAATATATACAAATAACATGTTTCAATACTTATACAGTAGTACCTTGTAAAAATACAATACCCCAGAAAAACACATATTCTATCTAAACAGATTGTGAAATACACATGTGAGGTGAGGGGGGGTTACAGCAGCTTTGACTGTTTGGAAAATGGCTTTCCTTTTGTACAGAAAGCTAAACGTTTTAAGCTGTAAGCAAACAGGAATGAAGAAATCATATTCCACTCTTGGTGGCCAGCTTTAAATACCAAATATTTAAACCACTTACATCATCACTCAGATCCACATCCACTCCAAAAGCTAACAGAAACGCCACAATGTCCATGTGCCCAGCTGAACATGCCCAGTGCAGAACTGTTCTATGATCCTACCGAGAGAAAAATATATATATATTATATATAATTATAATTATAATGTGTTATTTCTGTTTTGCCTTATGATGCATAGGTTACCCTTGCAGTGCTACTGTGTGTTACAATGGTTTGGAGGACTGTATAAACAAACCGTAATTAACATTAAAGACAATATCCTTTTTATAGTGGACAGTGACACTTGCGAAAACAACAGCTCAAATGTAGGGTACCTTGCATGCATTTCAACGCCACACTGTCAGTTTAATAATGCACACAAATAATGTGTAATTGTTTATATAACTCTGACAAGTCGATTAATTAAGCCAAGGCATAGAGCATGTAGACACACTGGGCTGCAAAGAATCATGTTGCATTTTATGACTTACCTGATCTGTTTTACAAGCTAGCGATTTATCTGACAAAATTTTGTTTTTTAACTCTTCAAATTGTCCAGTATATGCCAAGTTGCATACTTCCACGTTAGACACAGATTCCTCCATTGCTGCTGATTCACTTGACAACACAGAATGAAACAACCAAAACACCAGATTACAACTATTTCACGCTGTCACGTACACATAGCCAATTAAAAAAAGGAATCCACAGCATTATTCAGTTCTGCCTAGTAACGCTCCTGCCTTCAACCAATCAAAAAATCGCCGTCTGAGCGCCGCGCCATCGAGTGTTTGTTTCCTGGGGGACAATTTGTAATGTGGGACCGACCCACTGACAAAGGGCTTGTGGAATGGGTAGTTTTAACAAAGATTTACACATCTTTGGTTTTAATCAAAGGATAATTAACAAATCTAATTTCATACCAACTACTGGTTAAAGCATGTATAAATGCCTGTCAAAAAGAATTGTCCTTTTAAATTTAAATTCTTGCTGAAAAATAACCCACATTTTCAGAAATATGCTATATTATGCATATTTATCAGAAAACGTTGCACCTACCCTAACATTCCCCTACCAGTTCCAGTAGTGTATAAAGCTTATATAAATCTTACTCATGCACTGAATTTAAGAATCGTCTTTTTGCTATTGCGCATGTGTTGGTTGTGTTCGTTCTTCTGCGCAAGCACGACAGTCACTTATCGCGAGAATGCGGACGAGATTTTATAACTCGGAAGTTGTCAAAACAATGCTACATTTTAAAAGGGTTTTTAGTGAAAGGGAAAGGCTTCGGTTCACATGCAGAGTCTACAGTAGAAAAGTAGTCTGAGTATTGTCTGCGAATAACAGAGGCTGTAAATTTCATCGCGTGGAACAAATGGCATTACCAACGACAACCACAATAGTAAGTAAGTTTGTTAAATGTTTGTCGTACAACTAGTTACTGTATCTCATGTACCGTGTGGTCAGCGGGAGCGCGTTCCCGGGCAAGCGCAGTACACGGTGTACCACGTTTTAAGGTGTACCACAAAATAACACCACACCGGTCTTGCATTTGATGTAAATTTGATTTTAGATTGTTTTCATATATATATATATATATATATATATATATATATATATATATATATATATATATATATATATATTTCAGTTCGTTATCTAATGTGGGTTTCAGCTGTGTAAATAGATCACAAGCTCGTATTAATACCGTTTACAACAAATCGCAAAACAGGCATGATTGATAACGATCACTAAACAAAACCTGGCATTGCAAAACAATACAACTCTAAGGCACAGATTTTTCAGACGGTATCTGCAGTACGGTAGCAAACGCCCAATTTGTATACCCCAAGTCAGTTGCAAGTTGCCGTACAGTGAACACACACCGATGTATTAATTACGTTTTCTTCCAATCTAAACTGAGTGCTTTAATTCTAGGATTTTAGAACCCTTGTAGACCAGGCGTGCAGAGCTGCTGAAGAATTTGTCAACATCTACTATGAAACGCTGGATAAGAGAAGAAGGGTAAGTGATCATTTAAAGAATGATTTAGAAAATGGTACCGTTTTCTGTTATTGTACTGTTTAAAATCAGATCTATGCAGTATAGATAGAGGTGTGTGTGTGTATTACAGCAATTCAAAAATAACACTTTAGACGGAGGCAGAACCTTTACTTTCCTGGCGGACAGTATACATTTGTGGCTATTCTATGTGAAAAAAGAACCACATTGTGTCATCATTAACAACCAATAGTGGTGGGAGGAGTAATGTGTAGGATTCTAGAGGTAACACTAGTCCAACAACTGCTTTGGGAATGGGATGAAAGTGGTATAGAGAATATCAAAACCCATATTTAAGGGAGTACCCACCAAGACTTACTAAAGCAATCAGTGGGATATTTAAAAAAAAATTAATAAAAAAGAGAGAGAAGGAAGTTCTCTTGATTTTTAAACCACTGTAGGTAAGTGTGCCAGGATGTCTCTGTAGGAGTTCAGATGGTGTGAAGTGGCAGTCTCAGTTGTTGGGAGCATTATTTATTTAGCACTGATCTTGGTTATACTGGTCATATCCTGCAGGGGACACTGTGGTGCATCAGGTTCCATGGTGTTGCCTCAGTTGAAAATACTGACAGCACTGATGTTATAACCTTGGCAGGATATTATTTAACCCTGTTGATGGTTCACTTCAACTATCAATCAGTATGGATATTCAGTTATACAGACCAGCAAAAGCTGTGCATGAGTATAGAGCACAGTTCAGTTAAATTTTGGTGTAGTGGTCTGAATAAAAGCTACAAAGTTCAATATATTTTTGTTTCATATAGTTAAATTATGTTTCCTAATGTAAATAGAATTAGTAAAAAGTACTGCGTTTCTTGTGTGAAAGTGCAGTTTTGTTTTTATTTTCAGGTACTGACCAAACTTTACTTGGATAAAGCTACCCTAGTATGGAATGGAAATGCTGTTTCAGGCCAAGATGCACTGGGGGAATTTTTTGAAGCGTTGCCCTCTAGTGAGTTCCAGGTGCAGTCGCTGGATTGCCAACCTGTCCATGGTAAGGAATTTGTGTGTTTGGCACGATTGTAGATGAGACTATGAAAAGTTTGGTGTAGGAACAGTTGAAACTGCATACCTCCTTCCACATGCAAATCAATGCTTGCTTTATTACATTAGAATTTCCAAAACCATGTTCAGCAGTCCGCAAACGTAACTAAATCAAGCCACGGTGTGGGTTTCTGCGAGACAAGGGTCGGAAACTCTTTCTTCAGATCTTATCTATGTATCATACTCCAGATGACAAGGAACAGATACCAACTGTGCACTGTACTTCTATACAGATATCTTTTTCTCATTTAAATTAGTTACTGCAGGCTTGTTTCCTAGTTTACTATAACATTGTCTAAGTCTCAGATATTGGTTTTAGGACAAAAATAAAATAATTGTAAGGTTGTAAATGACAACGTTTGTATTATCGCTACCTTGTGTACCATACTGTGACTGCCCATAATCCTACTGTTGAGTGATTTTATTTTTTAATGTGTTTTTTTATTTTAGAACAAGCAACTCAAGGTCAGACAACGGTGCTGGTGGTGACAGGTGGAACAGTCAAATTTGATGGGAACAAACAGCGATATTTTAACCAGAACTTCCTCCTGACCGCACAAGCAACACCTTCCAGCTCCCTCCCTGTCTGGAAAATAGCTAGCGATTCTTTCCGCTTCCAGGACTGGACTAGCTAATGCTGCTGAAGATGGGTGTATTTCTCTGCAAATTTTAGGTTTACTTGTTAAATATATTCTTTTGTTTAATTTTTTAAAAACTATTTTATGAGCTTCATTGATTTCTTTCAGTGATGCTTTAGTTTTTTTTTACTTCTGCCTTTTAATTTACTTTAGTTGTGTATATATTGTAAATAAATTTCCCTTGCTTTTAATCTGTGACTAGTCGCTTTTATTTTTTGTTGAAATCTGGCCATGCTGTGCAAGCCAGTTGTTCATCTGTGGTGTGCCTGGGTTCTGTGTGCTACCAACACTGGTGTTTACTTCTTTCCATACCTTGTGTTTTTTTATCTGGCTTTGGTCTTCTGATAGGGGGCTATGTTCTGCAAATTGGCATCAGACTCACACCATCTTGCAGGTTACATGAAAGCAATAGTAAAATTAGTATTCAAGAAAATAAATAAACAGATGCAGTTAATTTAACATCAAACCTACTTCCACTAATAAGTTATGTGAATATACAGTGTGAACTAGATATGTACACCAGTAATGGAACTAAAGTAAGAACATTTAAAAATACAGCTGTATACCAAACACACAGACAATAACTAAAGTATAAACCTGTTGTGGAAGCTATATCGACATTGTGTGGCTAGAGGACTAAATTAGAGGACTTTCTGCTGTATACTTTAGTATACTTTAATGTTGGAGTAGTACAGGAAACGCTTCATGTGTCGGACAAGCATGTTGTATTCTGATTAAGTAAGTAAAATACAATTAAACTAATGATCAAAAAAGAGACATTGAATGAGATGTACTATTTTAGTTTATACATCACTTAGATCTAGTTTCACTGCCAATAATGTTACAGTTTTAGGTGGAAGTAATGCCCAGCCCAATGGAATTACTGGAGATTAAGACAAGTGTGAAATAAATAGCTCCAATTCCCTCCTGCAAAAAACTCTGGTACAGGAATATTTTGGGGGTTGGATTTTTAATATCATAAAAAGAAAATATACATTTAGAATGAGGCAAAAGATACATTTTACCTTTTACTTTGCACATTTTTTATAAGGAATTAACATTAAAAAATCATGGTAATACATTTCACAGGGAATTATAGTTTGATGGTAAACTGTTACAAAGACATATTTTAACTGCATTTTTAAATATCCAGAATGTAGTTTGTGTTAGAGTAGAATATTATAGCTCATGCATAGGCTATATAAGCAGTATGAAACTGGGATTCATGTTCAATTACAGGGCTGCTAACCAAATAATTTTCTGTATTCACGCTGCAAACGCATTCTATAATAAGGGAAATTACTGTTAAGCTGTTACTGTAAGTCCATTAATATTTGCGAACAAGTATTTGTTGAATCACACCCATAAAACAAATGTTTTTTCCATAACTGTTATCTTGTTGCGCTGGTAGTACATTACCTCTGTACAGCACTGAGATCTTACCGTGGATATTAATGTCGTGTGGCTTTGTTAAATTAAACAGTTTGCAGAACACATACGGCTACATATGCTACAAGCACAGGCTTTTAAAAGTGGCATCTGAAAAGAAACAAATCAACAACAATTCTACTACAGTATTTACAAAGTCACCACAATGTTTTAAGTCCTATTTTAAAACTACATGTTAGATTTTTTCAAATGCATATTGTCAGATTGGAGTTCAAGAACTGTTTGCAATGCACTTTTACAAAACTGTAATGTATCGTGTTTTTGTGTCATTAATACAAATATTACTGCAGCAGTATTAACAAACTCAAAACAATAACGCAGTCGTGTTGTTTATTTAAACATTAAAGAGCTGCGATATTTTTTTACAACCTGCATTTGTACGAGGTTTTGAAAACAAATAAATCGCAAGCATGTTGTGTTATTGTGTTTTTAAATGTGTAATTTTAAAAGCCTTTTTTTTTTAAATGCAACGTATGTGGCGCATTTGAGGAGCGAGAAATTACAAGGAAGCTAGGTTCTCAGAAGCTCAGTAGTCTCTTCTTTTGCGTTGCATTTGCAGTCTCTGTGACGGGTGTGGGTGGGTTGAAATCTGTACCACCACCACCACCACCACCCTGAAATATTTGAAGCTATTATTCGACACAGCTCTCCACGTTCCACAATGAGATATCTTGATAAATAATAATGTGTGGTCGACTTTTTTTCAAACGGGGCGCCACAATGAACATGTGTTCTGTACTGCGGCATAAGTGCATCCAGTTTAGTTTATATTGCCGTGTTCCAATTGTGTAACTTTGTCTGAATTCTGTATTCCATCAGTGCACGGTAGTAGCCTTCCAAGTTTTCATTACTTTCCATTACATTTCCGTTCTTGGGCGTTCCCGTTTTCACTTTAACACGAACCCATTAGCGGCTACCTCGGGGCCATCACTTTAGGAAGGCCAGACTGAGTAGCGGGGATACTTATGACCCAGGACAGCGATCCAAAAAAACCCAGAAACATCTGATAAACGATGCCAACAGCAACACGCTTGTTGCATCATTAAGTGAACTTTAATAGTACTGTTAAAATGTCTCAAAAACAATTATGTTTTTATTCCCCCCCCCTACCTAAACAGTTGCAACTAAAGCATGTCCCGTGTTGCGTTCTTCAGTTTAATTCTGGATTTTCAGTCTCTGATGTTTTATTTTGTGTCATCTGAGCTCCTATAAAATAGCAGCAAACGCTTCAACTAAAGCAAGTGTTCAAACTCAACCCTGTGTTTGTCCTCTTCTTGAGGTCCTTTTGCCGGATCAGCGGCGTTCCAGTTCTTCTTGATGTAGATGTGATAAGGGTCGTTCTTGTTCTCTTTCAATGTGGCTTTGGAATGAGAAAGCAGCAGCGCTACAGCAAGAACAGCGTAAAATATCATTATGACTAAAATGAACACGTGGGCATTTTCGTTGTTCTTCGTTTGTTGTTCCTTTGTTCTGTTTTCCAACACTTCCAAAATCCCATTAAGATAAACGGCGAAACGAGCATGTTCAGTTAAATTCATTTCAATTTGGAGTAAAATAAAATATCCTGTACACAAATAATTGTAAAGCCTTTCTGCTTTATTTCCTTGATTCCGCTTTATTTCCTTGATTCCGTGAATGCTGCTTTTACTTCAGCCTGACTTGTTGCATCCTGTGGAGAAGTGTGTGTAATGAATTTCCAAGTCATTCCAGATGTGCTTGCAGAAATAACCCCTTTTTAAAGACACAGTAGCCTTTTTTTCTTAAACAGCATCCATGACCAAAGTTGGCTAAGACGTTTATATATATACAAATTATGAACTGTAAAAAAACACTTTCTAAATTCTGCTCATGAGTGTTTTGGCATGTGTAATGTTTAATCCCATGTTTCTGTTTCATGCAGTGGCAGACTACAGCACTGGCCGTGTAGGGGCTCCCCTTATCTGCTGTGAAATAAAAAAAAACTGGTTTTCATTAAATACATTACTTTTTGTACGGAACTAATGATCCGTTATTTGTACTACTACTTCATGTTCTGTATATATATATATATATATATATATATATATATATATATATATATATATATATATATATATATATATATATATATATATATATATATAATTTCCCTGAGCATTTTAGTGGGTAGCCTTAACCTCTTCCAGTTTCAATCGTTTCTTTTGTTCTTATTAGCAAGCTCATTTTGTGTAACAATACATGCAGAATGGAGTGTAAATTCCCATTTACAAGTTCATTTACAAGTTCAGCAGGGTAATGAATTTAGCTGCAGGGGCCTTTTTTTGTTGTTGACAGTGTCTCATGCATAATCAATTTATACATACAATTCTGATTGTCATAGTTAACAAGGCACATCACACTGTATCAGAAGCACAAAGGCTGAATAATAAAATACATGCCAGCAGAGGAAGAAAGAAAGAAGTAGGTCAGAAAGCTGTTTCCTTCTACAGATACCAGCTTTACTGGGGTTTCCTGAAAATGTTAGCAATGTAAGAAGAACACAACAGCATTCATTTGCTTCCTGAGCTACTGTAAAAGAGAGCTCTGGAGATGCCATTTGAAAAGCAGAGCAGGTCTGAGTTTTGATATTTGTTGATCCAGCCATTGTGTGTTTTACAAGCAATGTGACTAGAAATGGGAATTTCAGGGTTTATTATTACTTAAAGTATTCCAGATCTCGTACTGTTCGCCCTGCATAAAGACCACCATTAATAATGTCTATACTATGAAAAGTAGCAGGAGCATTCCTTTTTGGCTTGCAGAATGACATGCAGATTTCAAAAGGGGACGGAAGCTTGTATCTCAACAACTAATGTTATCTTAGGGAAATGTACGCAAACAAGCTGGGCTCATCAAGGTTCTTACAATATAGAGTACAGTGAATTAAGGCTAAACTATGGAAGAATGCTGGAAACAGACATGAATAAAAGAGGCAGCCCACCAGTAGAAACCTAAAGAGTATGTTATTTGAAAACACATTACAAAGAATATTAAAATAAGGAAACTATGCAGGTTTAAAAAAGCTGATGTTGGCAGTGAAACTTTATCTCTAATGTAACAGCCATCAGGCACCCAAATTCTCAACAATAGTAATGAACTGTAAACTCTCTGTATTGTAAAGATGTTGAGCAAACAAACACTCACACAACAAAACAAAACTGAAAGATTTAAATTAAAAAAAAAAAAAAAACTTTATTTAAATAATACAGTCTATTTGTTCCCACATCTCTAGAGTGGCAAAGTGTCTAAAATTCTAAAAACTCAAAACAGACAGAACAGAGAATTCATAAAACAGCCTTTCGGTAAATTGCAACATCACAACAACAAAGGTAGGCAGGTGTTGAATCACTCTTAATAATGAAGCCCCTATTACTTATTAACAGAACTGAACTCTCTTCTGAAGTTTTTTTCAGAATCAATATACAAACTGTCCAACCTAATGGCACAAATTAGTTTAAAAATATCTCAGAGGTTATATAAACTCTATTGAATAAACATATACCTGATAATAGATGGGACAGTGCTGGTATCACAAGGGTGGCATTGTAATGGAAGTGATGCACAGAACACAGCTAGACTGAAAGTGTATTTTGTCTAAACCTCAGATGAAAAAAATTATAATTCCGTTCATAACGTTCTGCCATTTTACAAAGCTCAAGTTCTAAGCTGGTTTCATTTACAGAATGTGTTAAACTGCAACACAGTCATGACGTTTACAATGTGCTGCAGCTATTTTTTTTGTATTCTATTTTTTCTGGGAACATAATGTATACAATAGGAACAACTTAATTATTTTGTTTAGAGCAGCAAACTATTATTATTATTATTACAAAATAAAAACACATTGTTCCCCAAATCCTGTCTTTTTATATTTTTCTTATGTCAAACTAATATTGAGAGATTCCTAACAGGAGTTGTTAAAATAATGCTGGGATGAACATTGATGTATAATATTAGCACACATTAAAAAAATAAAATAAAATAAAATCATATCCGTATTTATTTTAACATAAGCTGAAAATATTGCACAGTTTTACAGTAGGTAAATATCCAATAAACCCAGTATCTTGGCTAATTTATAAGATGTTTGTCACGAAACAACTTCATTCAAAAAGCAATATTTTTTCCCCAGAACTATTTTAAAATAACTTTTTATATGGTGATGAAATATGTATGCATGGCTGTGTGCAAATTGAAGACACACACACACACACACACACACACACACACACACACACACACACAGTGACATGTTGCAGTTACATACACAAACTGAGTTTATTCTGAGACTGCCTCCCCTGAACAAGCCTGGTTGCATTACATACCTGTAATCATCCCATGTTAAAAGTAATTAGAGCAAACAAAATAGTTCCATCAAATTTCTTCGCTACATACAATCATTTTCATTTTAAAACATGGTATCTGGTCCTACACTAGGTTAAAGAAAACTCTGCTTGAAAGACATGCCTTTTGACTGTCTTGTACTTCAAGTCATTTCACCTGGAGAGCGATACTGTCCCCACTCCTTCACTGACTTCTTCCCTGTCAATAAACAGCTGCTTCTCCAATAGCCAGAAGACACTGCTGAGGTGAAATGATCCAGGAAATACAAGTGCAAACAGATAACCCAAGAAAAAGGCATATAAACTGAGATTTCCCTTCAGCTTAAAGTAGTACCAGAAGATATCACGTTTTAAAATAAAAATACACACGTTTCTTTTAAAATGCACGCGTTTCTTTTAATACTGTAGGATACACTTTAAGGTGTATCCCACAGTACTCTTTGCATTGGGCACTTAAATAGATTCTTCATTCTGAATTTATATGGAATGAATTAACTGACAAAGTAGAAGGGTATTTATATATAAAAAAAGTAAAAAATAAATAAAGGCTAATAAATGTACAATTCCAAAATCTGATCCCCAATATGCATTTTGTACGCCAGCCGGATGCGACAAATATAAAAGCTTTTCACCCTTTTGTTAACGTATTTATTTTATTGCAAGATCTTACACACAAGTTATCTTTGTTTCAAGTGTTGTACAACCTTAAATAAATTATAAAAATACATAATTCTCTCTCTCAGAACTGTTACCCATGTAAACTATGTGACATTGCTTCTGTTACATTTTGCCATCAGTTCATAAAAATGTGCTTGATGAAAAAAGCTATTACTGGAACTCCAATAAAAAAGAGATCCACAACATCAGTGTACGGGTGTTCAATTGTAGCATAAAGCAGAATATTACACACAAAATGGGAAAATGGATCAAACTTTTTTTTTACCTGGCTGTAATGTTACTAAATCATTGAAGAGTTTGAACTTCTGGTCTGTTTCTTCCTTGTGCAACCCGCTTACATAATATTATCCAAACAAACACGTTCAAGTGACACATTCATTATAAAAGGCAGAATGTTCTGCAATAACAATTTATTAGAAATATTTTACTGCTTCTGAATCCTCTAAAAATCGGCCTTTTGCATACAAACTTTCAACATTAAAACGCATTTCATTTAATTCACTGCCCAAACAATGCGAGAATCTGCAGGAGGGTTCAGGAATTTGTTTTTGTAATTTATGATTTGGAAGAGCCAAATTAATAAATCGGTAAATTGGACTGTAAAAGATTTTTGAAAATGGAATTGTTCATATTCCATTGCTCCAAAATACATTCTTTATAATAAAAAACTACAGAAGCTATCTTTGAAGGATTGGGTTTTAAACATAATAATGGTTTGTGCCATTTAAAGCAACTGTGCTGAAGAAAGCAATAGCTTATATGCAAGCAGGTTTTTATGAACATATGGACAAATGTATCGGCAGAAACAAATGGTGCTTTTGAAAGTCTGAGCAATGCTTAGCAATATACAAAACGCTGACACGCAGACACACACACACACACACACAAACAGCATAGATATAACCCAGCTGTACTGTTTTTCAATGTATAAAATAACTTTCAAATATAGAGTTGGTTAACTAAACCTGCAATTACAAATACATTAATACAGCATATTAGGCAATAGTGAGAGGACAAGTGCAAAACTAAAAATGGTGAGATTTGTTTTTACACAATGTACAATGTAGGGATAGTGCACAGTGAAGGCTGGAAGATTTCTATCTTGGCTTAAATCTGTTTTTAAGAAATGAAGTAATCTTAAAAAAGGGGGGATAACAAAGACTTTAAAATTCATCATCTTATTTGCACTACCAGCATTATCATTGAAGACTGAGAAAGACTTCTAGCCATTGAATTTATGAAGTTTCTTATAGTATTTCAAAAATGATCATGGTCCCCATGTTATACTGAAGATCTCTTGATTCTTCCCTTGTTTGTTTTATTTTAATGCAGCTATGCATATTTACACAACATAATATATTAACTTCCTGTGTAGTACAATAGCTTTGATTAACTCCAAGTGCGGTGATCTGGTATTAGGAATGCCATAGCACTGTTTTTTTTATTAATCTGAACAACCAGATCGTTCGCGCAGCAGAAGGAAGGGCAGTGATA
Source organism: Acipenser oxyrinchus oxyrinchus (assembly GCA_030684275.1). NCBI lineage: Eukaryota > Metazoa > Chordata > Actinopteri > Acipenseriformes > Acipenseridae > Acipenser > Acipenser oxyrinchus. The sequence goes on along the minus strand of CM060256.1, from coordinate 46,724,031 downwards.
ATATTACTAATTCAATAAGAGATAATAACATGCAATTTTTTTCAGTAAGATTATATTGACCAGAGGAGCATAATTAGTCCCTGATTGAAAGGGCCAGTGCTCAACACAATACAGATGCCATGACTGTAAGCGTATCCGACACAAAACAAAGCACCCAGATGTCCAGAAAAATGCTGTCACCAATAGTCTCCGAAATAATTTCTCAGTTTATTTTAAACAGAACATTGCAACTGAATTTACTGTTTTGTCAAAATTCTTCAACCCCTTTTGCTGTATCTGTTTCTAAACATACACAGTTTGTTAAAAAAAAAAATAAAAAAAATAGGTGCTATAGATACCGACATTGAAAACGGCCACCTCTGAAGTTTCAGTTTGAGTGATGCAATATTAAGACTGGACACTAATACTCTTCACCAATAGTTTTTTTTTTCTAGTTATATAAGAAATGCATTATATATTTAGAAGAAATTTGCGACGTATATCATCTGTACTGGTTCCGTATTAGGGTTCTATGCGGTAATATCTAAATAAATGCTCATAAATAAATAAATAAATAAATAAATAAAAAGCCACACCCACAAAACCAGTTTATTTCTTGGAACTATTGGTGAACTAAAGCATGACACTCAAAATAATATATATAAAATTTGGATAACCTTTGATCATTTGCTACGTCTTTGAATTGAATTATATTAACAAACACCCTGTTTCTTAAACGCAGGCATGGTATATTACCACACATTGTTTTTCATCTGGAATCAGGGAAGAGCCATAAAAAAGACAGACATCAGGATCTTTTAAGCTTGCCAAGAATCTCCCAACACACAGCTCCGCACCAATCACTACATTGAAATGTTACGGTCAATTAAATAACGACTCTCTCTGTGGATCAGCTATTGGAATACCTACTCCCTTTTTACACGCTGAAACATATTTGCAAAATGTACAGAAGATTCATATACAACATTAATCAAGAGTTCAATTACTTCAGTTACAAAAGATGTGTGTAGATAACATAGAAAATGAATGGCAGTTTTAAAATAGTATCTCACCAGGTCCGTCCCTTCCCCCACAATGAATCAAAACCAACAGATAGAACAGTTTTAAGAGTTGTCGTTCACTTGACTTGGACCATTTTGTGTTTTACATTTAAAAGGATAATGAGATTAAGAATTGCATTCTGAAAACACATGAGGCCAACTGAACTAAATAAATGTGTTTTGTATCTAGTGTGAATTGAGCGACACAGGGCCCCTTTGAATCCAGACGGCTCTATAAATAACATTTAAATATTTCATTTCAGAATGAAAATGCCACCAGGTCGCAGTGCTTCAGTGAATATTTCAGAGTTTAAGGATAATCGCTTTTGCTAGTTTTTTAACCAGAACTACACATAGTCCAGCCCAGTCCTTTCCCCAAGAGGGCAGTTCTATTTCCCTCCATACATTCTGTCAATATCACTGAGGTAATGGTTCTTGAGCTCTTTTCGCTTCAACTTGAAGGCGTCCGTTACCAAACCTGTCTCAGGGGTCCACGGTTCTGGACTCAATCGAACCTTTACTGGGATTTCAAAACGCTGAAGTTTTACTGTGGAGAAAAATAGGTTTGTTTTATTTGTCAGAAAGCCGATTTAAACTGGTTAAGTTGAAACCTAACGGTTAAGTTGAAACCTAAACAGGTCTCCAAAGACCAAAAGCAGTACATGAAAAGTAAATTTGTAACTAACCAAATTGTTCCATACATTTTCTCCACCATGCACATCAATGTGCAGCTTTTTAAGAAACAACATGTACTTCCATTTTAAAACATGATATCTGGTTCTATACTTGACTGTGTTAAACTTCCTGGGTTATTTTACCTGGAGGGTGAAATTGTCCACACCCCTTCGCTGGCTTTTTACCTGTCGATAACCAGTAGCTGCTTCCCCTACTAAACTGCATGCTTTTAATGTGCTTGGATCCAGAAGACACTGCTGTGGTGAAATGACCCAGGAAGTTCAAACAGATAACCCAACGTAAGGCACATAAAACAGATCTAGTACCAGAGATCATATTTTAAAATGAAAATACATGTGTTTTGTTCAAAACTGCACATTTGAGACCTAAGCTAATCACAGTGCAAAACAGGTAAGATTTATGAAATTATTGTGATCTACAAAACACTCATATTAACATCTTGCACCTTCTAGCCATCAGCTAAAAGAGGAGATAATAGAATAGCAGTCTGATCTTTACAAAATCTCCTAAAAAAACAGTACAATTAATGGACGGCATGAACTGAGACCATTGAAAAATGCTTAGAACGGCCAAGGTAGATCTTATTTTATTACGTACTTGAAGTTGCTACTTCTTTAATCTCCTTCAGCACTTCGCCCTCCATGATTGGATTGTTACAGAGCTCCTCCCATGATCCTTCAATGTTTTTTTTGACAGCGAGGCAGGTCAGTTTCTTTTGGTTTGGTACCACAAAGCTTATTACATAATTCTGTTCACTGCAGATAAAAACAAAAAACGTTTGTTTTTTTTTACACAATGGATTATTCCAAAGAAAAACAAAACACACAATAAGTCATTAAAACAGAAGCAGATAAATAGCACTACCAAAAACATACATATTTGTGTAGACTGACGTAAGGTGGTGTACATTTTCATTAAATGTCGATGTTACAGACATACTGTAGACTCTGTTAGGACTAGTGCATGTTTTAATCAAAAGATAATGGTGCTGTTATTTCAATCGAAAATGTCAAGGTCAAGGAAGGCGGGGTGGAGTAATCTAATTTACTGCAACCTTAAGTAGTAGGTAAGAGAAACTTGCAAGTGCTTTATTATTAACATCCACAAGGGGGCGCAAGTATACTGGCGAAAACAGTATAAATGGAGACAAGACCTGCTTCTTTCAGTATCTGTATCAACCAGAAGAACCCAGTCAGTTTTTCATTTCCGTGTTTTGGAGAAACTGTTGGTTGAAATGCCAGGTTCCAGTGCAAAGCCAGCAGGTCACTGGTTGTTTTCCCTTTTAATAAGTTGGCGTTTGTATACAAGAAGTTTCTAGGTGTATTCACCTGGCCTTCTTAAGTCTTCTTAGACTGTTATCATCAACATCAAACAAACTGAAGTAAGATTTGCATAATGAAACATTTTATATGCATTACATCTTTTGAATAAAAACGTACAGTTCCTGTGCAACAGCAAACCTATTTAAACATGTACCTGTTTGCATATGCACAGATATTATCGATGAGTGAGCAGTTCTTCAAAGCGGATTCTACTTTTCCCAGGGACACGTATTCTCCAGCTTGTAGCTTTACTAGGTCCTTCTTACGATCTGCAAATCGAATCAGAATTAGAAAAGTACAACATTACTGATTGATGTAGGACACACATTTACAATAGCGTATATTGTGAAGTGTAATCAAGGGACTTATTCATAAACAATTTATAAAATACATGAGTCATACATAATCGAATGTAATGTCATGAAACTATGATTACAGGCCAGATATCCACACACTTGGGGTGGGGATATAGGGGTGGAGATTTCAAATACAAACATACACACTTGTGGGTTACTAGTCTTTGTGATGCTCCCTCTATATTGAATGTGGCTAGTTTCCTGTATATTGCATAATGCGCAGAATAAACGGATTGGGAAACCAACTGCAAAGAGATTCCACTGGTCATGTTGTTTTTAATACAGTGCTGTGTTTTTGTTATTGCTGCTTTGATGTTCTAAATACTGACCGATGATTTGCAGACAGCCATCAGGATTAATCTCGCCAATGTCGCCTGTACAGAACCACCTCTGCCCGTTCTCATCCACAAAGAAGTCTTCACTGACTTTTTCACTGTTAAAATATCCCATTGTAACATTGGGTCCACCAATCAATATCTCTCCACGAGGGTTGGGCTTGTCTTTATTGGTGTAGCCACCTGAAGAAAGATGCATAGAATTTAAAGATTAACACCACAAAGAGAACACTGGCCTGTTTATACATCCACAACACTCGCTACACCAACTAAGATACAACCAAATTGAATGTATTCACTGCTGTTTTTAAATTCAAGGGGATATGTATGTGCAAAAACAAACACACAACCAAATGAGAATGTGCTGTAAAGAGCTGTGTACAATCTGAACTTCACACAAGACAGCCATATAAAAACACGACAAATATCAACAACCCAAGGCAACATCTGAAGTACTATTCGACAGACACATTCCTCACAAGTACCAGCTTGTGGAAGAGGCCTAAAGGAATGTACATTTGTATCAATTGCTTGGTGGACGGCAGACAGAACCTGCACACACCCCTGCTCTGAGACCTGGAACATTTTAGAGGCTCATTTTCTCCCTCAAATTGTCTGCACGCCAGTCTACACTTCCCTTTGCAGACTGTAATTAAATATACACTCACATCACCCATTACAAAAAAGTACCTTTCTTCGGTCTGAAAACTAATGAATGGGTTTATCTGAGATATATATAAATAATACACACACACACACACACACACACACATACACCAAATACAGTATTTTTAAACTTTCATTTATGAATAAAAAGGCAAAATAGCTGACATTTATGGGCTCCTAAAACATTTCTCAAACTCATTTGCATACCATTTTTACAAGTCCCTTTTCATTTCCCAGTGAAGCCAATTTATAATTTCTCCATGCTACAAGTTTATGTCCTGTGTTTGAGGCAACAGGGCCCCATCAATGCAAGTCTTAAATGTTCTATGCAGCCCTTTAGGAAGTTGTGTAAGGTGTGGTCCCATTACCTGTTACATAATAGTGAAAAGGGAGAAGTACTTTTTTTTTTTTTTTAAATTGACCTATAGTGCAGGAGAAATGGTTAGTCAAAGTGAAACATGGACTTGTAGGGACTTATGCCAATGATGTAAGTATAGATAGATATAGATATATTATTATTATTTTTTTTTTTAACTTGGTTATTAAGTTTTGAAGCTGCAGTTCTGACTTCTGTAAAGTTCTAGTACCCTAGGCTACAAATAACGGATCATTAGTTCTGTACAAAAAGTACAGTATTTAATGAAAACCATTCTTACCCTCAAGCCAGTCTCGCAGTTTTATTTCACAGCAGATGAGGGGAGCCCCTACTCGGCCAGTGCTGTAGTCTGCCACTGCATGAAACAAACATGGGATTAAACATTATACATGCCAAAACACTCATGAGCAGAATTTAGAAAGTTTTTTTACAGTTCATAATTTTTACAGTTCATAATGTTTTAGAATAATTCATAATTATTTTTAGTTTCTGTATTTTTCTGTGACCTGAATAGACATTTTTTTTAAAAGCAACCAAAAAATTCACAACAAGCACAGACCCACATGAGAGCCTAGATATACAGGTATAGATTTGCTCCTTACACCTCAAAACACTGAAAGCATGTTCTTTTATCTTCAACACCCTGAAATACAGCAAGCTACTCGCTATTGCACGGAATGTCAAACCAGGTTCTATAATCTAAATGCTGATCATGAAATGCTGAAGATGAAAGCTTAAAACGCAGCAATAAAAACCTGCTCATATTCATCTCTGGCATTGTATTCACTTGTGTATTTACTTTTATGATTCAGCTCCAGGTGCATTCAGATGTTGGGCAAACATTTGGAATAACATACTCTTGTGTAAACGGACTGTCCCTAAAATAATTAATTTGTTATGCAAACCCCAGTATGTGTTTTGCAATATATAAACATTGCAACTCTGTTTGTCACAATGGGCATGATGGCAGCTCTGACAGACTTTCACAGAGAGCTGGTACTGGTGCAGGCTTTGTTGTCAGGTGCATAGCCAAGACTGCTCAAATGAATTCATAAGGAACATTAGTGGCAATACTTGCAACACAGTAATCACTGAAAAAGTAATCATGGAAAAAAGCCACTTGTGTGTACTGAACAATTAAACGTTGCACTAGCATGTAGAATCAGTGCTGTCCTGGCTTACCAAAGTGGCCTCATTGACAGTGATATGGCAGGTCTAATTTTTTAGACAAGACCTTTAACTAGCAACTGAATTCAAAGGTCATCGAGGATTAAAATACTGCCCTTGGAAATAGCAATAAAGCACACACATTCATTCACTACAGTGCTTAGCATGTTTTCCATATTACCGGTAGATAAAACAACAAAAGCAAGTGAATGTGGAGGGCTACAGATTTACATATCACACATCATTAATCTGGCTGTGTTAAAACAAATACATTGCAAGTTTCCACAGTAACAGCGAGGACTGTACTTGTACTGTACCTTTTGAATGCTGCTAGTCAAGTAAACCTTTATAGTTATGGTCTAAACACAGTGCAAGCTTCTTTGCATTTAAAGATTTAAAAACAAAAATAGCTTTTATTTCTTAGATAATAGCAATGAAGAGCTAAAAAAAAAAAAGTGTCAGATCTGCCACTACTTAGATTTTTACCAAAAAACTCCATTTTGTCTGCTGCTGCATACGTCATATCCTCCCAGCACAGTGTTGCCAGATCCCCATCCCCCCCCCCCCCCAAAAAGTGATCTGACATTTGCTTTAGTATGAGGGCTCAAGTTCCTGTTTTTTCTAATTGTAATCACAAACAATTAGGCTGGTGAAATGTTCAATAGATACTGAATTTATTGGGACAATTCATGAGCATCATATTAAGTCCTATTACAGTAGATTCTTGTTAACTGCATAGCCCAGATGCCTAACTGTTTTATGCAATAAACCAGCGTATGCAATCAGTAACATATACAGTGTAATACATTTAATTGTATACCTGATAATTGCACACAATTGTGAAGTACATTTCTTTTAAAAAAAATAATAATTCTGCAAATGTAGTTGTTTTCTTCATTTTCCAGAATATATACAGTACTGTGCAAAAGTTTTAGGCAGGTGTGAAAAAATGCTGTAAAGTAAGAATGCTTTCAAAAATAGACATGTTAATAGATTATATTTATCAATTAACTAAATGCAAAGTGAGTGAACAGCAGAAAAATCTAAATCAAATCCATATTTGGTGTGACAACCCTTTGCCTTCAAAACAGCATCAATTCTTCTAGGTACACTTGCACAAAGTCAGGGATTTTGTAGGCATATAGTCAGGTGTATGATTAAACAATTATACCAAACAGGTGCTAATGATCATCAATTCAATATGTAGGTTGAAACACAATCATTAACTGAAACAGAAACAGCTGTGTAGGAGGAATAAAACTGGGTGAGGAACAGCCAAACTCAGCTAACAAGGTGAGGTTGCTGAAGACAGTTTACTGTCAAAAGTCATACACCACGGCAAGACTGAGCACAGCAACAAGACACAAGGTAGTTATACTGCATCAGCAAGGTCTCTCCCAGGCAGAAATTTCAAGGCAGACAGGGGTTTCCAGATGTGCTGTCCAAGCTCTTTTGAAGAAGCACAAAGAAACGGGCAACGTTGAGGACCGTAGACGCAGTGGTCGGCCAAGGAAACCTACTGCAGCAGATGAAAGACACATCATGCTTACTTCCCTTCACAATCGGAAGATGTCCAGCAGTGCCATCAGCTCAGAACTGGCAGAAAACAGTGGGACCCTGGTACACCCATCTACTGTCCGGAGAAGTCTGGTCAGAAGTGGCCTTCATGGAAGACTTATGCCAAAAAGCCATACCTCCGATGTGGAAACAAGGCCAAGCGACTCAACTATGCACGAAAACACAGGAACTGGGGTGCAGAAAAATGGCAGCAGGTGCTCTGGACTGATGAGTCAAAATTTGAAATATTTGGCTGTAGCAGAAGGCAGTTTGTTCGGCCGAAGGGCAGGAGAGCATACACGAATGAGTGTCTGCAGGCAACAGTGAAGCATGGTGGAGGTTCCTTGCAAGTTTGGGGCTGCATTTCTGCAAATGGAGTTGGGGATTTGGTCAGAATTAATGGTCTCCTCAATGCTGAGAAGTACAGGCAGATACTTATCCATCATGCAATATCATCAGGAGGCATCTGATTGGCCCCAAATTTATTCTGCAGCATGACAATGACCCCAAACATACAGCAAAAGTCATTAAGAACTATCTTCAGTGTAAAGAAGAACAAGGAGTCCTGGAAGTGATGGTATGGCCCCCACAGAGCCCTGATCTCAACATCATCGAAGTCTGTCTGGGATTACATGAAGAGAGAGAAGCAACTGAGGCTGCCTAAATCCACAGAAGAACTGTGGTTAGTTCTCCAAGATGTTTGGGCCAACCTACCTGCCGAGTTCCTTCAAAACTGTGTGCAAGTGTACCTAGAAGAATTGATGCTTGATGCTGTTTTGAAGGCAAAGGGTGGTCACACCAAATATGGATTTGATTTAGATTTTTCTTCTGTTCACTCACTTTGCATTTAGTTAATTGATAAATATAATCTATTAACATGTCTATTTTTGAAAGCATTCTTACTTTACAGCATTTTTTCACACCTGCCTAAAACTTTTGCACAGTACTGTATATTCACTGACTGGCACAACACAAACACTGCTCTTTCAACTAAATTAACTTCCTCTGCAACAAGTATTAGGCCCCCACCTGTGCTCCTCGCTCAAACTCTATGCAGCACAGACTCTGTGGGCCTATGGGCCCTAACATCTGCTGCACATGAAGTGATCTTACAATGTTGCGGCAGTTAAAGAAAATCTAAAGTCTGGAGAAATTTGATTTCATAGCACATCCGCCATCTTAGTAAAGGAAGGTCTTGCACATTACAAATAAATCTTAGGGATAAACAAAAAATTTACAGACCTTTAGAAAATCCTCAGATTAAAAAATGTACCTGGGTTGCCCTGAGCAGAAATGTAAAACTTCTAGATCTGGAGGGAAAACCTCTGATCTGGCAACACTGCCCCATCAGTTCAGCGCTAAGGAGGGCTAGTCTAAATCACCCACCTTCTGTGATGGTTCCTGCTCCGCACGTCTCTGTCAGCCCGTAGCCTTGCCCCACAGGGCAGCAGAAACAGATGTTCATGAAGCGTTGAGTGGCTGGAGAGAGAGGGGCCCCACCACACAGCATCATCCGCACATTGCCCCCCAGCAAGGCCTTCACTTTGTTAAAGAGCAGCCTGTTTCGAAGATTCAAATACAATTCAGCCCATGCATCTGTCTTTAGTACAGCAGTATACACATCTTAAGAAAAGCAGTGCCTTCATCAGTATCAGGAACATATCTGACCCTATAAAATTTTACCTGCTTAAGCTAAACCAGCTTCAAGACCATTTCTCTGTTCATAATAACTTATATGAAGTAACAGAAGGTAAATATATTTACTCAAGGATATTAAAAACAAAATATATGTTTTTGATATTGCAAATACAAGCTAGCTGTACCTAAAAGATAACATAAAATTGCATTAAGAGTATACACTTACATATTGCAGAGTGGAGCATCATATCCCCTTGTGATCTGTTCTAGTTTGTAGTTATATCCTAGTTTAAAAAGAGTTCTCTGGACATAATTCATCTCCTGAACTTTGCACATTACATTCTTAAAGATCCGGTCCATTATTTCCTGCAGACACAAACACACGAGAAAGAACATTTACAAGAAGCATGTGTGATTCTATTCCTTAGAAATCATTTAACAAACCAAAGAGCATCTTTCAATGGTTTAGCCCTCACTCCTGCCTGGAATGGAACCAATGAACCCGGTTCACCTTGAATCCAATGTGTATGAATGTCTGCTTCCTGCACTCACAGGGAGCTATTAAACCACAGGATCTACACAACTACATTCTTCTGCTGTTCAAAACAAGCAATTGGCTTCTCGTGACGGTTGCTCATTTTAATAAGATTGTATCTGCTACATCTAGAGAAAAACGTTTCATTCATGAGAGAACCAGACAGAGCTGTCCCACTTTGTGAATTCGTCACCCAAATGATATATTCTTTAAACCAAATCAAAACAGGAGATACAGAAATGACAGGCAAGGAGCAAATGTTTACAAACATGGTGTATCATATGCGAGGACCACAGTAACAAATAATAATCAATGATGCATAAACCAAAAAAAAGAGAAAATGATGCCAGGGAAAACACATGCTTTGGCAAAGATGCCATGAATAAATACCATTTAGAAATGTTTGAATTCACAAATACTGTTCAGTTGTGTGAAGACCATCTGACTAAAACTATTCAAAATCAATTATCTGTGCCTTCAAAATCCTCCAGACAAGCCATCAACGTAACTTATGTGAAAGATGACACTGCATATTACAAACAATGTGAAGAGTAACACTACCAAAATATCTTGGAAACAAAAAGATTATCTTTCTTACATGCACTTCACATTTTCCTCATGGGCTTCTCATTAAGGAATTACATTTTAGATTGTTCTAGATTTTTAAAAAAATAAATAAATAAAATATGTGGAAGCACAAATTATGACAGACCCCTTTCTGAACCGTGAAAAGGATTTAATGTACATACCGGCACAGCTGCCATCAGGGTTGGTCTCAGGACAGAGCAGTCCCCTTTACTTCCCTTCTTGATTTTAGTAGACTGAAAAAAAATACATATGTATAAAACAAACGTAAATCTAACACAAGGCCTGGCATTTTATAGCCCTATACTTGCACAACACAGATACAAGAAACCATGTTTATCAGCATGTACTTATTAAACCAATGTGCACTCCTTAAAAGATTGCTTTCTTGTAACATTATATTACATTTTTAGTGATTACTTGACCTTCATTTGCAAAAATGCATTAAACACTGTAGCCCTACTGCCTCAAAGAAACAGGAAACTCCAATACTAACAATGTCTGTCTGTTTATATACAAAGAATTAACATTTGAGATTTGAACACTCACTCCAATCCAAATAAAATGCATTAAGATCACTGACCTCTTTATGCTAAAACTCTTCTTCATGAACTCAGAGTCTGATAACGTTACGCCAAATCAATGTGAAGCCCAATAAATGCAATGCCCAATAAATGGCCAAACTAATGCCTCTGGTCAAGTACACTTGGTGATCCCGTAGTAGCCTCCAGTCCACATCATAAATCCCCACTGCCTCAGGTCCTTACTCTTGCCAGTTCCAGTTTTATACTCGGGTAAACCTAGTTCTTAAGCCATAACACACTTTACCCTCACCTGGTCTGACAGTGTCTGTGGAGAGGAATATCCTATCCTGCAGCCATACGTCATACAAGACATTTCAGCAGTCATTTCAAGCACGTGGGCCAGGGGCAGATAACCGATGTAGGTGTCTTTTGGGCTTTAAGAAAGTATAGAACATGCATTACATGTTGAAATGTAACACTAACATTTCAGCTACACATTTCTCATTTTATAAAAAGACTTGACAATTTTTATTAAAGGATTAAAAGGACAGTTTGGCTTTAACAATGCAGAGAATCGTGTAGGTTAAACCATTGCATATTACAAATGCATAAACAGGTAGGAGGGATTTTAGTTGGGAAATGCAGAGAGTTACAAATTAGACTTGCATAGCTGATGGGCTTAACTACTGGATTATTTAGTTACACATAAGCCTGTGACCTAAAATCTGTTTACTGGAGCTCAGATGACACAAATTAATCTCATGCTAAAGCCTGAAATGGCTTAAACGATTATGCTTCCAGAAAAGCAGATTGTTCCTTATTCATCTACCTACCCCAGTCCTGGTATCCTCTCACACTGTCCTGTCATCCCTGCTATCAGGTTACTGTGAATGATTATGACACCTTTGGGACGGCCAGTGGAACCACTGGTATACATGATGACAGCAAGATCCGTGGGGGCAGGTCTGCAAGGTTCTACACTTACTGCAAAAAACACCCAGAAAAACACACGTTATATAAAAAAAAACCCAATGTGAAATACATAGCACAACGTCACAGCCCTGCTCTACAGTGCCTGTTTAAAAACAATCCTCTCACAACAGCTTTCTACACCACTGTATACTACACGCAATACAGAAACAAGTGATACATGTACTAAAAACAAAAGCAATGCAAGGTATACTAAGCAAAATAACATTTCATTTCAACATAAACAGATGGTTTTACTCACGGTTGTCAGGTTTGGCTCCCAGCTCCTGCACAGATTCCATACTGTGAACCTCCAGCTCCTTCGGATAACCCGTTTTATTGATATTCTTTTTATCCACACAGATGATGTGCTTTAGATTCTTCAGCTCCGACAGAACACACTGTATAGAGAAAAGAGGCACATTCTGTTATGATCAAATTAAAACTGTATAGAGAAAAGAGGCACATTCTATTATGATCAAATTAAAACTGTATAGAGAAAAGAGGCACATTCTATTATGATCAAATTAAAACTGCACCTCTTCTTGCAGTTTAGAACTACCCCCAATTAAGTATATTTTAAAGGAGTGACTTTTCAATAAAATGCTTGTCTGTATTTATAACATTTCTTTTTGTACTACTACCATATGTCTGTCTTCACAGGTTCATTTGCGTTGCCCATTCAGAACCATTGTGTTTTCTGTATTGATTTATTTATTTTGTGCTTTGAAACACCCACATGCATCTGAATGGAAAACACCCATCTCAGTCTGTACAAAAGGCAGAATTACATTTTTATTTTATTCTCATCAGGATTAAAACTTGTATCTTTACAAGGGTGTCCTGGAAACTGCTCACTCCCTGAGAGCGCTCATATTTGGTTATAGCACCCATTATAAAAAGTCTTCTGACTACAGGTTAAAATGACAATGCTTTCAATAGACTCACCTTAAGTTTGTCTTCCAGAAGCTCAGTACTAGTAATGAGGTGGGTGACTCCAGACTCATTCAGACCGTATGCTACTGCATCTTCTCCTAGTGTGGAGTACAGAGTCACCACTGGAAGAAGGAAAGAACAGGGTTATACATTTTCTTTTTAAACAAGTGCCTAAAACATTGGCACTCGCTGGTTGCAAAGGTTTTTAAAACTAAAACCTATTAAATATACATTATTTTTTTTCCTCATTAAAAATTGTAACTTGGGATTGACTTAGGATCGAGAAGCATGGTACTTACACGGGAAATTGTATCTGATACAAGCCTGAGCTGCAATCATCCACTCTGCCCTGGTCTCACAGAAGATGGCGATGGTGCTCTTTGGCTTCTGCCCTAGAGCAGCCAGACCACTACCAAAGTGCTTCACCTGAGCATCTACGTCATCATAAGAAAGCCACTTGTATTCACCCAGAATTAACTGTAAAAGAAGGAAGAGTCTGAATTAATCCAATCATTTATTTATTTGGTTATTTGCAACACAAACCTTTTAAGGACATGGAACCCTGATTGGAGAGCATTACCATCTTGTAGTCGACCACTTAGGGATGGAAAGAGAAGGTGAACTACTGAGACAATGCCCGATAATCAGGGTTTTACTGCGATTGGAAACTGGTAAACAGTGTGTCTGAAAGTACAATACGCTCGAACATCCAGAAGTCTATTCATTGGATTGTCAATTAACCAGACCGCTACCTGGTTGCATGTTTAACATGGGTTTGATGCTAATGTGCACACAACAAAGGTTCACAGCTGGCAGCGTTGTGCTTTTAAAGCACTCAAAGTCAAGCACTTGCAGTAGTCCTTGTTACTTTCAGGGTCAACTATCCATAAATGTAGTTAACTGCTTACACCTTCACTTATTCGGTTTCTGGGATCTAAAGCCAGTTCAAGACCGATATAAATGTTTTGTCAGAAAAGTCTAAGTAAATCCTATTCCATTGGATGATTGTGTTATTACAGTGGACTGCTGTAAAACACACCCTATGATATATATTTTAACTTGTCGAAGTCTGTTTACTGATAGGAGCCATGCAGGTTAGGCAAGCTAACCAAAATAGGCAAAATGGCAATTAAAGTTGCTAACTGGCACCATTAACTTTAACTTTGGAAGGCTGAAAACGTTTTGTCATCTGGAAAGGAATGTAAAAAGGAATGTAAAAACTGCGAGTATGGGATAACAACATGAAATTAAACAACTCGCGTGTAAGAAAAAGGAACACCCCAAATAAAGCATATTTGCGTGGGTGTTGAACACCATGACGTAGAGATTGGTTCTGCAATTGGGAAATCTATAAACTCTTTTACAGAACAAACACCAATCAGAAATCCGTACAACCATTTGTTAAAATAATTAAAGTAAGTTGCTACCTTTTTAAAAACTTTCCCAGATGGCTGCTTCTCGTTTTCCTCACTCAGAACCTCTCTGGTCCCAAGACAATCAGCTTTTCCAAACTTCTCCACTGCGTGGCTAAACAGCTTGTCCAAAGTGTCTATGCCAGGGAAAGTCATCGCAGCGAGCGAGTCGAAGTGGTCCACAGAACGATATGGGCCTTCCGTCTTATCAGACGTGGCTTTGGCTTTTATCCGCTTTGCCATGGTCTGTTTCTTTTGGGCATCGGTAAGGAAATACCATGGGACAAAGGTGAGGGCAGTGTACAGCCACATTAATAGATACACAGGGAACAAGACAATGGAGTGGACTTCTTTGAAAATCATGATGTATTTTTTTTTTCCTGTTTACATGAAGTACAGCAGCAAGATCAAGAAACACAAGGCTGAAGTGTGTGTCTCTCCAGTTTTCTTTCTTTCTAAAGTTTGGTCCGTGGTGTTGTTAACCGATAAAGGCAACAGCAGATGGCAGAAATAGTAGCAGTGCAGTTACGAGTACCACCAGCAGCAGCAGCAGCAGCGGTTAGCCTCGCTAAGTTTAGTACTAAAGAGAAATCGTACTGCTGTATTTATGAAAGACTAAATATAGCACAGACTGGCCAGGTGATAGCAGGACAGGGCAGACGGAAGAGAAAAAAAAGAGAGAAAAAAAAACGTTAGTGACATGTTGCTAATCTATATTTACTATTGAAACTACAGGATGCTTCAAAGCTGCCATAAATGGTATGGACAAGTTGCGAAATCAACCATCTGACACACCACTGAAAGCATGGGCATAAGATGGTATATTTTTTTCACCACTAGCCTTTTTTGAATTGTCTTAATTCAACATTTTAGGAAATATATGCTTCATTTTAGATCATATCTGTTGTATAGCTGATACAACTAATTGGTAAAAACAAAAGGAACATTTAGCAGCTTTCAAGTATCGGTACTATAAAACACTGTTTATAGTTCTTGGTTAAGTGAAGAAACAAACAATTTGCAAGTGCAACAGCAAAGTAAATGGATTAGTTTCTACAGCAAAGCAACTTTTCTGTCTAGACTACACAGCACATTACAAGAATGTGTTTTAGATGTAATAATACTGGACTTCTGTTACACATGTTAGTTGATTAAAGGATTTCATGCATTTTGTTAAATCTTGTCTGCTATGGTTTCAGTTTCTTTTACTGAATGTGCAACCACAGACTAAAATCATCATTAAAAAAACAGAAGTAGTTTACCAAGACAGATTCAGCAACTGAAAGATGTAAATACACAATGTGCGAGCCACTTTTGAAGTTCATGGATTGAAATAAGATTGCATAGCGGTATGGAGCCAAACTCAGTTGCTCTATTAGCCTTACAGTAATTTAGTCTTTTGATGAATTAATTAAAATGATATTCACCCCCGGTAAATTAACCACCAGCAGCCTAAAAGCAGACTTTTAAAAACAGTCTAACTTACGACGTTAAGTAAACTGTATATTATTATACCTCACAAGTCGAAACCACTAGATTGGAACAGTGGTTAACTGGCCTGTTCATGAGCCACATCAAACACACAATACATTCCAAAATCTGTTATTTGAAGATTTCTTCAAAGGCAATAACTGTGTAAATTCAGATCGGATTCCAAGAGTAAAATAGTTACCCCAATTAACAGGCCCAATAACAATATATTTGGCCACCCCAACTAATGCAGTTCCAACGGAAAGTTATAGAACTAGATTAGATTTGTATGGGGTTTGTGCTTTTGGCTAATGCTTCCAGGTAAAGTGCATATCCTGTGCCTATAGCTTGTCTTTGAAGAGAAATTCAAATGCTCCTCCCCAAAAATAATCATTTCATACAATCTACCATGCAGACCTGTCAAATATCCAGGTCAGTCAGCTTCCATGGTCTCTTGTTGCTAGCTATCAGCAAAGTTTGAATTACTGCTGATTGGTATCAAGCATGTTTTGAATCACACTGGGAAAGATGTGTTCCTAGTAAAGGTACTGTAATTAAGAACGGAATACCAGAGAAAAGGATTCTGCACCAATATATTCATGTTTGTTTTGTGAATAAAAAACACTTTAAATTTTAATCTAATTGGTTACTTGCCAATAAAGCAATTTATTTCACAGTATGCAAGAGAGCCTAGTTGTAGTTTTGGATGAGATGGACATGGACTTCTGCACTCTATACACTGTTTATTGATCAGATGACTAGTTTAAGGCAGAATCGATTTCAGGTAACCATTTTAAGCCCCTTTCACACTGGCACTCCTACCCGGGTCCTAGCTACCCGGGTCACAATCCCACGTAGTGCAAAACCATGTATCTGGGTCGTACCCAGGTTAACCCGGGTCCCAGCGACCCACCTCAGGATGTGGGTTGACATGCTTTGACCCGGGTCGAGTGGACAAAATGCTTGATGGCCATTTGTGAGCCAACGCAATAACAAACAGCCACGCCTGCGTGAAGGTTTCACTTCCGTAAGGAACGTTTCTGTTTATTCTGTTCAGCCATATTTTTGTTGACTGAGACACAGCATGAGCCAGATTGCAGCAGGGATGTAGAAACATTTGCTCTAATCAACATTTGGGCGGACGGTTCAATCCAGAGAAGCTTGGATGGAAGAGTCCGTAACAAGCTGCTTCCGGGGCATCGATACGTGCATTTGCACTTGCGTCTGTCACCCAGGTCAACCCTGCTTTATCAAAAGCAGTGTGAAATCACGTACCCGACCTGCATGACACCGGGTCCTGACCCAGATAGGTTCTGACCCGGGTAGAGCATGCCAGTGTGAAAGGGGCTTTAGTTACTTTTACTAGGAACAGAGAATTTAAATTATTGCCAGCACTGCAACAAAAATACCCACACACAGTTACCTCTTTGTTTTAGCAGTTTCCTTTTTTTTTTTTAGATACAGAACAGTACATCCTAAAGGATTGCAAAAAAAGAATGGTAAATCAATGATGACAATATTTGCATGTTAGTGCATTAGTCAAGCAGATGCATGTGTGGATAATAAGAAATATAAAGTTGGAAATGGGCTTTAGAAGGCAATGGAATGTTTTGCAGTAATAGAAAATACAGATGTGTTCACATCTGCCTCAAAATATAATTATTGGGAGAATTAACAAGCAGTTGTATCAATGTAGATGGCAATTGATAAAACTGAACTACTTACAGAAAGTTCGATTGCAATTGGTGAGATCCTGGTAGTGCTTCTTCTTTATGATTATCTTCTTAAAACCTGAAATACATAAAAACTCATTAATTTGATTAATTTAGGCCTGCAACATACATGTCTCCCCACCCAGAAAGATCATAATACAGGGGCCACCAAGTTTAAAAAAACATGTCAATGCAAAGTGTCATCATATTCAGATTAGTTATTCTGATCACCTTCATTACCTACAGTAAACCAATAAGTCTAGAAATGATTACGTTAGGTAGATTATTGTTCAAGTTTCACAATTGCATGCAATTCTCAAGATAAAGCTAACAATGTTGAGAATATTAAGGTTTGTTTGTACAAAATATATTCTAAGTGGATATGACACAGTACGCAAACTAATCCCAAAACATTTATACAACATGTGCATGGACCACAACAGCAAGAGTTTGATCTTGTTACCACGTCGACCAATAGACCCAGCTACTAGTTTAACATTCTACATTGTGCGGCCCGACCAAACACCCAAAGGACATACCTATAAAATACAAGTACAAGTCCTCTGCTATCCATCTTTACTAATCTTGAAGAAATGTAGAACAGGGTACACGTGACACACTTGTTCCTTTCTTCTAGGTCTTTCAGACGGTTGACACTTTTATGATACAGCCTATACAAGTACGTACAATATTCCAAAGTTCAGAAGAATCCATTAGACTAAAGTAACCATACGCCATCCTATTGGTAAAAGAACGATTCGGACAGCATTAAAGCATTCAAATATTTACAGGAATTCATTGACAGTGAGGTACATTGAGTCTCACTACTGTACACAGATTACACATTTTCACTAGAACACACAACACTAAATCTCTGACCAGCAAAAGTAGTCAGTCAGTCTGCTCAGGACAGTATTCAGTTTGAACACAAATACCAACACTGGTACTTAAAACAAATATTAGATTAGGTTTTTGTTATGTACACAAAAAGGTGCCATGCCTAAGTAATTTAACACCCTCTTGTGTAAATACACTGATCAAATCTAGGTTTAGAAAAAGCACACTTTTATAGATTATAATGGCTACCGCAGTAGAACAGTGATTTTTTTTCAGTTTTGCTAATCAAGAAAACCACTTTACAGGTAATGGATGGTCAGGCCATTACTGTGTCTGGAATATACTCTTCAAGACAAATATGAAAACAGGTATAGCATCCGTAGTACGGGAGTAACATACATCCCTGCCACTGTGGTAAATAACTATCAGTGTCAACCCTACAGACACCACATGGAAATGTTAGTGAGACATACAGTATGTGTGCATGCAGGTGCCATTTGCCATTTATCCATGTAGCAAGGGGCATGTATTGGCCAAGATGTTAAACAAGCACGTAAAATACTTCATGTACTGTATCCAATTTCAAGAACTTAGAGGGTAAGGCTAGATTGTGCTGAGACATATGCCTGAACTCAAGGACACATTCTCAAGGGTGACTGAGTTTCTTCATGTGTTTATAATCACTGGCAGAGGAGTGACAGGTGGAGCAATGAATGTCATAATCATTACAAAATTATAAAATTATATTGAAATACTTTAGTTTATTTTGTTTTTTTATTAAGAAAGCATATATGCCTAGATCAGAAAGCTAAGCTAAAACACTAAAGTGAATTTTGAGGTGGTTGAAAAATATAAAAATAAATAAACAATTGGGAGACTTGACTTAACGCTCCTGTTAGGTACTTATTTACCGACTACCTTGACATCCATTATAAACTTCCATTTCAATGCCTGCGCAAGACAATGTACCATTACACAACAAACACATCACTGTTTGTAATTCAAGCAATGTATTTTCCAAAGTAAACTTCACATTTCCTTAGGTTTTGTGAGTAGGGGTCCTTTGTGCCTTACTCAACAAAGTTTGGGATCCCCTATGTTAACACAGTTAAAAAAATAAATAAAAAAATAAAAGGTATTAACATGCATTACAAACAGCTGAAGTCAGGTCGGTAAGTTCCTTTCCAAAAACTAAAAACCACCATGTGAAATCTAACATCACCACTTAAAAATGTGCTGGTCAGTTTCATCACACAGAATGCTCCATTCATGCAGTGCTTGTGCAGTTTCAGAAACTAAACTGTCACCTGTTAGTCTGCCCTTTTATTTGTGTTTCATCTTAGCATGGTTAACAGTGGAACTTTTCTTTTTCATAAGGAGGACATTGTCACACAAAATGATCACGATGAAATGGGAGATCTAAATTACAGTAAGCCTGGCAATGTCTTTAGTAAAATATTATGTTACCTTTTTACTCTTAATTTACACTTTTTGTTCACATGCCTGGAGCATATCTGGTGATTGATTGGACCTCCCATTTTTGTTATCTATGAAAAAGTCTCCCCATACATGGTTCTCAGAGCTGCCATATTTGTATATGAAACATTATCCCCAATTGTCTTCTTTAACCTTTACTATTCCTTCCTGTAGATATCACATATGTATACCGCTTGATCCCTTTGTAAATGTTTTTGTCAGATATACGTCTTGGTAGTGAGACCTGAAGCTTGAGTTGTCATGAATGTACAGTAAGCTAAAACTAGCTACATGTATGCAGCACAAGAATAAAAACTCACACACTAACATATTTCCTGTTTTACCACAATCGGTTAATCTGGTAGTGGACTTCTGAGGACACATATTATGAGCTCTTGGATGAACAGCAAGATCTGTACAGCAACAGTCCAATAAAGAGTGTGTGATACTCTACTTTGTATTATATTACACAGTATTGTTGTAAGTTGAGGAGAGAGATTGGGATACTGTATTAGGGTGAAACCTTGCTCTCAAAGCCCTCCACAAACACAGCCCCCTTCTCTAAATATGTGTCTTGAGTGATTCAGAAAGTCCAGGGTATGACAGTTGCTCAAGGACAAATAATCTCTGTCTGCTCCCTCTGTCTCTAAACTGAAGGACTTTCCCATTTACGTAACGTCCACTGTCAATGAAAAGCAAGTTTATTGTGGGTCAAAAGAGACAAACAACATTGAGTAAATCTCAGGGTTACTTTGAACTGCTGAACTAAAGTCTAAAGTCAAGATGTTTGTCATTTTATTGCCTATGCCCTTCCTTTCTAATTCATTTTTTTTATCTGTGTGTCTTGTTCATGAGTTCAGTATAGTTTAGAAAAAACAAAAAATGACTGACGTATGAACAGAACATTAAGACACTTTTTCATGCGAATAGTTGCTCCAGATACCTATTCATTTTTGGGGTGATATCCAAAGTAAAGTCACACAATTATTCATTACAGGTACAGAGGCACAGTACATTTTAGGTGAGTCTGTGGTCCTGCACTGTCGCAGACAGAAAGTATATAGGAGGGAGACCTGTTTTGATTTCTGTGACTCTCGGAATATCAGCAGTGGTTCTCAAAAAAAAAAAAAAAGGTATGTTTCAGTATGGTTGCAGCTCAATAATCAGTTTGCAGCAGATTCCGGTTTAGCTGCAGCAAACACAGATTATTGTGATAAAAGTCCATATCACAAAACTGCTGCTATGCAAATGTCGGATCTACTATCTAGCCACAATGAAGAAGAAGATGTCCATTACACTGCAAACCTAATAGCTTTAGACACTGGCACCATCAATACAAAACACTGAATGACTGTGAATGAATGTTTGTGTATCTGACACTAGAGATATTTGGAACAATCCTCCATGTATCCTTTCTAGGAAGCCTGTTTTGTTTTTTAACCAAAGTCAGTGCTGTATCTGGCAATAGTAAAAGCTACATACTTGGAATGTGACTTTCTATGAACCTGTCACATGAGCTATTTCATATGACAATCTTATATCTAATCAAAAACACCCCAGGAACTTTTACAAGCTAATGCCAGGGTCACCAACACAATTACACTACAACCACAGCGTTTATAGAACCCTGCAAATATAGTCACCATCTCAAATCTGACGATGGCAGCTTTATAAAAATGACACAGAACTGCTAATATTTCTTGTACAATAGCACTACAGAACTTGCTGTAGATAATCAGTGGTGTACTGAGAATGAAGCCTGTATCTCAAACCTAAAGCATGTCATACATTTCTGAGAAAGATCTCAAGATGTGGATGTTTCAATTTGATTTGATCAAGATCACAAGATAAATATCTCAGGAAACAGTGTAAATGTCACAATCACCACATACTGAAACATGTATTTGCCAAACAGAGCACATACCAAATATAAAGCATTTTTGCTGTATGTCTGAACTGCTATCACGCTTACAACTGCTATCATGCTTTTCATCTGGGTTTGAACCCAGTACAGGTCACAAGTAAAATTAGTGTAGTGGTCGCAGCATACCCCAAAATCCACTACACATCAAATTCAATATAGTAGCACCACTTAAATACACATGAAAAATAAAACTAAACAATGATCAATTCCTCATGATTGTAAAAACCAAAAAAAAATAGTTCAGACATGTACTGTAATACAAGAAAGGAAAGATATCAAAAATACCAAAAAAATTGTTTGTCTTTTAAAAATGCAGCGTACATGTATAGGGTGTCTACAAAATACCTGAATGAAAAACACTCAATAGACATTCCACATCTCTCACAACATTGTGCCAGAGGAAAAAACCAAAATCCAAACATAAAAGCAGCTGAAAGAAAGAAACCTACCTGCTCAAGCGTGTAGGAAAGGCTGATCAATGATGACTGGCACAGACCGCTTTGTTTCAAAATACAGCAGCTGATTGCTAACTATATAGCAAACAGCAAGTTAAACACAGTCCTAAAGCTTTCTGCCGACTTGTTAGAGTTCCAGCTTCTCTCCTACACAGCACTTTTGTTGCGTCTGGAAATCTCCTCCCAAACACTAAACGTATTACGTTGCAAGGAAGTGATGCAGTTCCTTACTCAAACAGTGACTCACGTATGCAGTACACAGAGGTCTGACATTAACAAAGCATTACTCTTACTGAAAGAGCCCACCCTCTGTTGTGCAAAATACTAATCAAATTATTACCAATGCTGTAGCCAACTACTTGTTTTGAAACATTTGTTCTTTCTGCCCTTTTAAGTATACTGTAGAGTATTCCTTTTTTCCCCTCAAAAATAGCAACACATTGAGATTGTGTACCATGGCTACAGAATTTCAAACATATTTACAATAACTATCACACGTGTTCTTATCATACACAATTCAACCAAAACTTTTTTTTTTTTCCTAATCTAAGATGAATTTTATTAGGACTACAGTTGTAAAGTGTTCTATATGTGGTACTGTATCTGAATGGTGCTCCGCTGTACAGTGCTTACTTTATGTATCATTTTTCATTGTAACATACAAATGCCAAGCTACCGCTTCGTTAATAAAACACTGTAAACCTCCCTTTGGACACAGCTGAATCACTGATGACGTGTATCAGTTACCACTTTCACCCACACTAGTACATCTTGCAGGGTGGTTTTACTGTCAAGTCAGATATCCAAGTTCTGTTTAATTTCCATTAAAACTATTGCAGCAAAGCTCGGATTTCTTTCCAACAGTGGCTAGGAAATCACCGCAAAGATGTTGGATTACATAAACATTCCTCATAAAGGAAACTCCAAACCAGAAGGCCTGGAATTTTTACATTAAATGTTTTTTTTTTTATGGGAGTAGCGTAAGGGAAAATGACTTGGCTATTTCTTCAGGCAAACAAGTTGTGGGTGGACTGGAGGACAGATGAAGACCCAGTTCAGAATAGCTGACTTACTACAGGATGTCAAAGGCCTACTTATTGCAGTACACAGCACGTACAGTGTGGAACACTAGAAATAGCCAAAGCCGACTACTGACATATTTCAAAATGCTACAAAAAGCAAACTTAAAGCCTAATCCTCCTCTGCGATTCCAAGAAGTTGGGTGACAGAGACTTCTGTATTACACCACATTGATCATTTATCGGCCGCAGTGTGGAGTAGTGGTTAGGGCTCTGGACTCCTGACCGGAGGGTCGTGGGTTCAATCCCAGGTGGGGAACACTGCTGCTGTACCCTTGAGCAAGGTAATTTACCTAGATTGCTCCAGTAAAAACCCAACTGTATAAATGGGTAATTGTATGTAAAAATAATGTGTAAAAAATAATGTAATTGTATGCAAAAATAATGTGATAACAATTGTAAGTTGCCCTGGATAAGGATGTCTGCTAAGAAATAAATAAAAATAATAATAATGATAATCTACACATTTACTTCATGCAGGAAGTTGATCGCCGATTGCTTTAAAATGACAGAAATGAGAAATTAAAATGACTTTATATGCTTTAAATAGCATAAAAAACACTACCCTATGTTCCACTATGGTACTATAGTTAGATATATACAATCCATAACTTTAAAAAGCACCGAATTATAAATTATAAGGTTTCTAATTAAATAAACGCATAAAGGCACTAGCCAAAAATGTGTTTTACTGTTTATCTGCTCTGCAATATTAAAAAAAAAAAGTAGTACTGTGTTGCCTTACTGAGTCTAGTTTATTAAAAGGAAAGGGAATGGAAAGTGGGTTGTCATGAAACGAATAATGATAAATGCTGAAAGGGAAAAAAATGACTGGACTTACTCACAATTTCAAAGAGATTCCACAGTAGACACCTTGCTTCAAGACCCAAAATTCCTGGTGACACGGGCTGTACTGTGACATCCTGGTCCTCAATCTACACTCTGTGCACTCTGCTAGTACAGTAACAAGGATACAAGCTGGTACAGAGAAATGTAGCACTGAAGGATATTTCAGTGGCTCATGATTACTGCAGAACTGAAACCTCAACACATACGTTCTCCTTGTCTTGACACAGATTGGTTCTGGGAACACAGGGCAACATGAAACCTACACGATCCTGGTATGTTACAACTAGGTAAATGACATAGTAATCTCACAGATACGCATTTGCGATATGCAGGTTGCGATACAATATGAAACAATACATGTGATTGTCCTAATCAGGTACTTTTATGATGCATAATAAGATCAAATGGTAATTTCATGATGGACCATTTCATTAAAAGACAAAAGTGAAATGAGATAGGGAGAGTAAACTATAAAACACTCTTTCTTCATTCACTTTGGTGATCTACAATGAGCTGTGTTGGGCTTTTGGTCTTGTATCACGATACAAGTGATACCTACGTTTATTATGCTACGATATATCATGTAAAGAAAGTATCAGATATATCCATGTTTATGCATGCGTGTATAGACATAACTCCACACACCCACTATTTAACAAGTTAATGTGTTAAGCAATGGGACTGTTACAGTATATACTGTCTCTCCATTGCTTCTTATCTCTTAAATGTTAGGATAAGCATTACAAAAGAACCTTGAGTGGCTCTCGAGATTAACAGCTAGTTCATCATGAATATGACATCACTAGAGCGTGTAAATAAGTCGACCAGATCCAAGGTGACGATAAGGTTTGATCAAGGCTGAATACATTTTATCATTGGAACATCAAATCCGGGTGGAAAAAGCACTGAATGGATTGAGATTTACTGAACTGAAAAATTGTTACCCCGTTGTTGAAACACAAAAATAAAAAGTATCAGCAATAGAGAAATAAGATATAACATATAAGCAGCCTTTAAAAAATAGACAGAATTAAGTAAACTTGGAAATGCCTGGCCTGGTGGCTTTGTCAATACAAGAGCTGCAGTAACACAAGTAACACAAGTAGCATAATATCATTGAAGTGAATCTGAATGTTCTAAAGAAGATGTAATTTCACAATTTAAAACCTGAAGAAATCAGCACTGAAAACACATAACAAAAGTTACACTGATATGTACAGTCAGGCCTTTCTCAAACTGTATGTTATACTCTTAAAACACAAGATATACTGTACTGCAGGGTCAGTTTGACATAGGTCTATGAAAAATGTAATTTTAAAATCATCTTTACATAAAATAAAAGCAGAACATATACACTGTTAACAATTCATTGTATTCTATTAGGTTTTTACTGTTTTTTGTTTTTTTTTGTAAGCCGTTTGTTGTCTGTTCACAAGTCTCAAAATAAGTACTGTACTAGAATATTTGTGAATTGAGAAACTAATGATTTGTAATACCTAAGCCAAATAAAGTAATTAAGTATTCCCATGAAATCATTCTTGCTAAATGTATTTTTTTTAATCACAGGAAACATACAACAATAAACATCTCTTAATCTGTCCTTGTAATTATCACAAATGTTTCATGAATTGTGACAACAATCTTATAGCTGCAATTAACCCAATATAACCTAATAAAAGTTTAACACAGACAGCAATGTCTGACGCTTGCTGATGTTGCGAAAGAATGGGTAGGTCTGTATGTGTGTTATGCTAAGCTTAGTAGGTAAAAGGTTACTGTAAGAGAACACTAGTACTGTAATAAGATTGTGAATCATAGTTAAGTGAGAATTGCGTCAAATAATGACATACCACGAGTACAGTATACTTTTAACTTCGGGTCAACCAGGGTAAACGTAATGTCTCATGACTCGTCTCTTTCTCACTAAAGCTTTGCTGTATCCCATTCCTAAACCTATCCAATTGACACCTTTGGAATGCCCTTGAGTTTGGAAGATGTTTACTATTTCAAGTTCAGATCAGAGGCTTCAATATTTAACCCTATATACCTCACCTTTAAAGAGGAAGAATACTGGAGGAGAATCATTAAGAGCATAAGAACATAAGAAAGTTTACAAACGAGAGGAGGCCATTCGGCCCATCTTGCTCGTTTGGATGTTAGTAGCTTATTGATCTCAGAATCTCATCAAGCAGCTTCTTGAAGGATCCCAGGGTGTCAGCTTCAACAACATTACTGGGGAGTTGGTTCCAGACCCTCACA
This sequence comes from Acipenser oxyrinchus oxyrinchus, assembly GCA_030684275.1. NCBI lineage: Eukaryota > Metazoa > Chordata > Actinopteri > Acipenseriformes > Acipenseridae > Acipenser > Acipenser oxyrinchus. The sequence goes on along the minus strand of CM060256.1, from coordinate 46,697,856 downwards.
ATTCTTTGTGTAAAAAAGTGCCTCCTATTTTCTGTTCTGAATGCCCCTATATCTAATCTCCATTTGTGACCCCTGGTCCTTGTTTCTTTTTTCAGGTCAAAGAAGTCCCCTGGGTTGACATTGTCTATACCTTTTAGGATTTTGAATGTTTCAATCAGATCACCAGATAGTCTTCTTTGTTCAAGACTGAATAGATTCAATTCTTTTAGCCTGTCTGCATACTGACATGCCTTTTAAACCGGGATAATTCTGGTTGCTCTTCTTTGCACTCTTTCTAGAGCAGCAATATCCTTTTGTAACGAGGTGACCAGAACTGAACACAATATTCTAGGTGAGGTCTTACTAATGCATTGTAGAGTTTTAACATTACTTCCCTTGATTTAAATTCAACACTTCTCACAATATATCCAAACATCTTGTTAGCCTTTTTTATAGCTTCCCCACATTGTCTAGACGAAGACATTTCTGAGTCAACATAAACTCCTAGGTCTTTTTCATAGTTCCCTTCTTCAATTTCACTATCTCCCATGTGATATTTATAATGCACATTTTTATTGCCGCATGCAATACTTTACACTTTTTTCTATTAAATTTCATTTGCCATGTGTCTGCCCAATTCTGAATGCCGTCTAGATCATTTTGAATGACCTTTGCTGCTGCAACAGTGTTTGCCACTCCTCCTATTTTTGTGTCATCTGCAAATTTAACAAGTTTGCTTACTATACCAGAATCTAAATCATTAATGTAGATTAGGAATAGCAGAGGACCTAATACTGATCCCTGTGGTACACCACTGGTTACCTCACTCCATTTTGAGGTTTCTCCTCTAATCAGTACTTTCTGTTTTCTACCTGTTAACCACTCCCTAATCCATGTGCATGCATTTCCTTGAATCCCTACTGCGTTCAGTTTGAGAATTAATCTTTTATGCGGGACTTTGTCAAAAGCTTTCTGGAAATCTAAATAAACCATGTTGTATGCTTTGCAGTTATCCATTTTCAATGTTGCATCCTCAAAAAGTCAAGTAGGTTAGTTAGACACGATCTCCCTTTCCTAAAACCATGCTGGCTGTCTCCCAGGATATTGTTACCATATAGGTAATTTTCCATTTTGGATCTTATTATAGTTTCCATAAGTTTACATATAATAGAAGTCAGGCTTATTGGTCTGTAGTTACCTGGTTCGGTTTTGTCTCCCTTTTTGTGGATCGGTATTACGTTTGCTATTTTCCAGTCTGTCGGTACAACCCCTGTGTCAAGCGACTGTTGCATGATCTTGGTTAGCGGTTTGTAAATAACTTCTTTCATTTCTTTGAGTACTATTGGGAGGATCTCATCCGGCCCAGGGGTTTTGTTTATTTTAAGAGCTCCTAGTCCCTTTAACACTTCTGCCTCTGTTATGCTAAAGTTATTTAAAATTGGATAGGAACAGGTCGACATGTTGTCCGTGTCCTCCTTTGTAAAAACCTGTGAAAAGTAATCATTTAATATATTTGCTATTTTTTTTTCTTCATCTATGATTTTGCCATTTGTGTCTCTTAGACATTTGACCTCCTCTTTGACTGTTCTCTTGCTGTTATAATATTGGAAAAATATTTTGGAATTGGTTTTAGCCCCCTTAGCAATATTAATTTCTATCTCTCTCTTGGCCTTTCTAACTTCCTTTTTGACTTGTGTTTGCAGTTCCAAGTACTCTTTCTGTGTACTTTGTTTTTGGTCCCTTTTAAACGCTCTGTAAAGTGCCTTTTTTAGCTGAATATTTTTTTTAATTGATCTATTAAACCATTTTGTTTTAGATTTAGATTTGTCTACTTTTGGGATGTAATCGTTTTGTGCCTCTAGTACTACATTTTTAAAAAAACAGCCATCCTTTTTCTGTGGCTGTTTTCTCTATTTTACTCCAATCTCACAAACAGAAACTGATTTTTACAACACAAAACCAGATCTTCCTGACTAGCAGATAATACTCCCCAAGGCATCAGTGGTGTTTTGTAAGTACACATCCTCTTCAAGTTGCTGCTGTATGAATAAAACCCTATTGTTTTGAAGGTTTACAGGTAATATTTAAATCATCATGCAAATACAAGAACACAGTGCCTTGCACACCATTCCCAGTGTTGTAAGACCCAGGTCGAGGCAAATTCAAAATCTACTGATTTTTCCAAAATTGAGACAGAATTTACTGAAAACGTGAAGCAACTTCACAACTCCTCCTCTATGGGTCAAATTACAGGTGTAATGAACACTATGCTGCAAAACTAATTACAGGAAAGGTTGGGTCAAATAAAAGGGTAGTCTCACTGAAGCATGCTGCTTTTAAGATAACTTTCAAGCTCCTATTAAAGAGGATAGGGGGTTGAAACGCAGTCCCATTTACTGCAAAGTTTCTAAGAAAGTCCTATTTTTAAAAAAAATAAATCTAAATGAGAACTGACAACAAAAAGCATATGGACTTACCAATCCACATAATTGTAATGTGCAGTATATGATTACTGTTATTGGAACTAACCCCTAAAGGGAATAAAATGGTAAACTATGAATTTAATTACAAATTCAAATTCTTAAATGAAATAATAATGTATAGAACATATTTAACACTATTTCAAAAAAGCATTAAATGTGACTGCAAAAAAAAGGCAGTTGTGAACTAATGTGAAGGCACCATCTCAAAGTGTGCTGTCTTTCAACCAAATATGATGACCATATCTTAGGGTGCTGTCTCCATCATGAGGTCAGGGGACCTCAACATAACATCTGGGCACAGGTCAATGTCATAGTCACCAACACATTTATTGTTAAAGTACAGAAGCCGGTCAGATTTGAAGTGAATACCTCAAATGGTTTTTCGGATACACAATTGAGTCGTCTTCTACAATACCCTTGATCAAACGGATTTGAATTTGTTATTATTATTTTAAAAAGTTGACTTGTATGCACTGCTTCATGTGAGGTCAGAATACGGGGATAGAATCAGCAGATGATACAAGATCAAAATCAACAATCTTTAGTGCAAGAGAAGCAAGAACATGATTGATTTGGGGAAAAGCCCACCTCAGTACTTCATCAATTCTACCAATAACTGTGTATTAGCCCTATGCTGTAAATTATTATTATTATTATTTATTAGCAGACACCCTTATCCAGGGTGACTTACAATTGTTACAAGATATCACATTATACAGATATCACATTTTTTTACATATAATTACCCATTTATACAGTTGGGTTTTTACTGGAGCAATCTAGGTAAAGTACTTTGCTCAAGGGTACAACAGCAGTGTCCCCCATCTGGGATTGAACCCAAGACCCTCCGGTCAAGAGTCCAGAGCCCTAACCACTACTCCACACTGCTGCCACAGGGTTTGTGTAGCTGGGTTTGTGCAGCATCAACCTCTCCTACTGCATGGAACACATCCAAAAGGTTGCCACCAGTATTACTGTTTGTAAACCAAAAGATCTCTTAAAAAGGTGGCATAACCAAAGCTGTAAAAAGATTTTTAGGCAACTATTTTGAAATTTGTCTGGGGCACTCTACGTTCAATATGTGAAATAAAGTTACCCCATCGTTTCCTTCCTCAGTGTCATCATTATCCAGCCTGTTCATAATCCAATCAGTATTAAATGTTCCTGACGCTATCTTATAAACCACTTAATGTAACCCTACAAATCCCCCCCAACCAACTCCCAACTCCCTGGACAACTAACTAAGCAACAAGTATGAATATTCCTTAGCCAATTACATTTAAGCTCTCAGCTCACACCACTGAGTAGCTGCAGTGTCATACAACAGGTGGAAATGGAGCATATTTCTAGAAGGCCAAAGCATTCAATAACTGTAAATGTAGCCCCATCCTCAGGGGAGAAAGACATAGACAACCGAGTGCTACTATTCATTTGTACAGGTGTAAAGCAATGCAAACTACAGTACATTGTAATTCTGGTCTTGCCCAACCTAGCAAGGTCAATGTTACAACTACAGTACAAACCCTTCCTTATATACATATTGACATCTTATTGTGCAATACTTATAACAGTCATACCTGCAAATTCCTTATCTACTGTACTTAAATGTCATTTAGCCATGTATGCAAAGCAATTCACCATGTACTAAAGGGTTTATCAACCAGTGCGACTTTCTTTAAAGGATTACACGGTTTGGTTTGTCTAGACCTGTGCCATCCACACCCCACTTTATTTGATCCATCAAAAAACACTTAATAAAACCTTCTTTCACTAAGTCATGAGTTACAGCTTCACCATCTTTTATTATGATGGAAGTGCCTTTCATCAACTTCATGACTGCATAGGTGCATTCCTGTAACTTTACCCAATTAACTAAAGTAGAGTGGCCAGTGATACTGTAAGAGAAGATAATCCCTGCATTTTTAAAGGCCATAAAGCACTTCAAACACCACTCCTGCGTTACCATTCATTCACTTTGCAAGACAAAAGTCTTGGTTTGCTGGAACCGGAACAGACATTTCATTACAGGGTTTGCTTGAAATAAATAGTTTCTTATTAGTTTTAAAATCTAAAAAGAATACAAACATTCTGCACTGGTTTTATTTTCAGAAGTTAAAATGTTAATGTAATGTTTTTCTTTTTTTTTTTTTAAACAAGATAATTTGCATGAAACCATAATTGTAGACCGAGTCTCGCAAACAGGTTTTACGTGAAAAGTTGTAAATTCAGCAGTGTTGGGGTTGCATTATGAGGGATTGTGTTTAGATGGTTTGCTTTAGTGGTGCTGAACAAGGAGGCTACCTGGCAGGAAGCCTAGGTTTGGATCCTGCTGAGTTTGGAAGTGTGTTTGAGGCTCTTAACTTACTGTAGCACCCGATGCCTCATCCTTCATATATCCCGAGCATTGAATTCATCAGCATCACAAAAAACTGCCAGTTTGTAACAGAAAAGCCAGTTTGAGCTAAGCATAGTGACAACAGTGCCTGCTAAAAGATAAGGAATACAGCTGTCTAGATGCCATTGTTCTGAGATCTCACCCACCTGTCAGCTGCAGGCAAAACAAAAGAACACAGCAGTAGCCAGCTGCCACAAAATGACATTACAATCGAAATAGACACTCACCAATCAAACTCAAGTAATATCATTTCCTTATGAGACAATATACTGATTAGGCCTTAGTGTAGCATATAAGATCACGATTGTGTGAAACAAAAAGCTGTGTTAACAAATGATTCCTCCATCTCCTCACACACAAATACTCTGACTATAGACTGAACTAGGTCTCAGCCTGACATCACATCACAAGAGAAGCACCTCCATGTTTCTGTGACTGCTGGTGATGGTTGACCGATAGCAACCTGTCTTCAGGAGAAGATGGTAAAATGAACTCGCTCATCCAAGCGCGCAACAAAGATAACGCTGTCTACAGCAGGCACAGAAAGAGCAAAAGGTTTTAGAAGACATGCTCTAATTAAAGCCAATACAGTGTATAGAGAAGTCTATAACTGACCATCTGTCTAATGACCACTTTAATGAATCCGTTTCAGCAGAGGCAACATTATTGATCAAAATTAAATACGCAAATGGCATCCCTGTGACAGTTATTATGCAATATATAAAGCAGCATATATACAGTACATGCTGCACATCAGTTTCATTCATGATGGACAAGATTGCAAATATGACAGACTTGAATATATGACCTATTAAAATTACTTTTTCAAAGAAGTGTCTCAGAAGTGACAGCATATTTTAAAACCAACCATCAATAAAGACATATTTTAGACAGACCATTGACTGCAACTTATTTTCAAAGCATTGAAATCTATAATATCTCAAGGCCCTTGTGTCACATGAACGTCCTTTACCAAAGCAAACCTTTAAGACAACATATTTAGTGCATTTAAATAGTGCATTTATAATAATATAATAAACTGTAATGGAAAGGTGACTATGAACAACTCACTGACAGTAAAGATTATAAAGTTGTAAAACAAAAACAGGTCTTATTTTCTTCAGGTTTCTGAACAATAGTAACCTTTTGGAGGAGGCAATCAGAGACATCTGTTCTATTTTTAATGCAGAGACCAACATGTGGTCTGACTTCACTATGGAAACCATGTGTAGGTATCACTTGTTCTTATGCGACAGCGGTTACATAGCTTATTATCATTTAAATCCATCGTTGCAATGAAAATGCTTGTATTTGTTCTTTCCGTTTTGTTTTTTTCTTATGTTCTTATTCCCTTTGGAGTACATGATCAAATAGTGTTGAACAAGACTTCTAAATCTATTCCCTCAAAATGAATTGCACGTATTACTTTATACACACCTCCTGCACAATCTATAATTAACCTGTAACTCCTTCAGCACCCGGGACAGATGCAAATGAAAGCACTTATGTACAATCTAATACAAGACTACAGAACTCGCCTAGTCTTCAAAAATACAAACATCCCTTTGTACACTACCATTACCAGATTATTTGGAACAACGTTAACAGTATTGTACCAACATTTTACATTTCTCATGTTAAGACACATCTACAGACTTACTCCTTCACAGCAGACTCGATGTCGTCAATGGAATATTTAACCAATCTGGCTAAATTATATTCGATTCTGCTTACATTTATCAGTTTTCAAAAAGCCCGCATAAACACAAAGCACAAATCAAATTGTACACGGCGAATTTAACATGCTAAGGTACGGGCGAAATTGGCTAAACATTCCATTAACGACATCGAGTCTGTCATCATGTTTATTTTTTTTATATTTATTCAACATGTTGACACACTTCCTTGACATACAGCAACATTGCTGGCGACGTCATTAAATTACGTACAAAATTCAATATCAGCTTCTAGTAGTAGTATGATGAAACCAACATTAAAATAAATATACCACTAGCAGAAAATGAATACATGACATGAGGTATAAGGGAACATTGCAAGTGATGTATATGCGGTGCACAAAAGTTGCAATCCATAAATGTACACATGGCTTTGATTATACTGTACATTTCATGAAAATTATCTTGAATTTAAGATGCACTAATAAGATGTACTACAAAGTTGTCACAGCCGTCTTTCTCTTACCGTACCTACAAAACTGACGCACGCATGCAGCAGATCTCAGTGTTGCGCTGAAGAAAAGCAAATGACCGACAGTACCCTCTCACCTTCCGGGGAAAGGAAGAAAACCCGGAAATATTACGTCATCTGACTCCATCTTTTACAGCCAATAGACGTTAAGACGATAACTACGCCTCCAACGACCCTTCTCAGCTGTTCCTATTTTTAAAGGAGCACTTCAAATCAGAAGATGTTTTTTTTGTTTTGTTTTGTTTTAACTGTGTATAACCCCTGTTGTCGGCCCTCTTCTATTGCAGCACCAGTACTCCGTGCTGGACATGACCCATTCTGCGAAAATATTGAGCAAAAGTATCATTCATATGCCCCACTGTTACAGTCCAGACAGTACAGAGGAAGTCTAGTTTGTTTAGAAAAGGGACCCCTGTAAGAAAGTCTAGGACATGTAGAAGCTTCAGCAGTTTCCCCAAGTCAAATCTGAATCCTTTTGTTAGTTGGTATCTCAAGTTTAGGTCATGTTGCTTGATTATTTACATTCTAGTTTAGCCTAATCATGTTGACGGAAGAGAATAAACATGGTTTAATATAGTTAATGAGTGGCCGTTCTGTCAATGCTTTGTGTCTGGATCTTCCTCGTAAATCACCTCTTGTATGGTGGCCTGAAGCATTTTTTTCTGAACGTTCTATATAGAAAACAGGATACTTCAGGATTCCTCTAGAACCCTTGTTGTGTTCAACCATTCTAATATATAATCCAATTTGGAGTTCCAAATGCTTCATATTTAGAGCCTTTAATTAGAGGTTCCATATAAATCATCAAATTGTTGGTTCCATTTAGAACCTTTTAGTTTTATATGAAATCCATCATATTGAAAACTGCTGTTGTTCACGTTCGGCAAATGTTTTTTATATATAACCTAAACATAACAAGGGTTCCACTGAAATACTGTAAAAACCACGTGGTTATATATAGAATGCCAAGGACCATCTTTTAGAGCAGTGGTTTTCAACCTTTTGTGCCTAACCCCTAAAAAACAGCTGTCAAAATGTTTTTTTGTTTTTGCATTTGTAACCATTTCATTCACAGTCTGGAGCCCTGCATCATAATTTCTCATTTCTCTGTGATTCAGTGGTACAAACAGATTGATGCATTACGATAGTGCGACTAAGGGAACATTGTTTTTTGAGGAATCATATCATAAACTGTCGGTGCGTACCAGTGTCAAGCCTGTTCCGTACCAGTAAAGGTACGCGTACCACAGGTTGAAAACCACTGTTTTAGAGTGTACCTGTGAGAACAGACAAGGTCTTGAAATGCTTCTGCATAGTCGAGTACTCAAGCCTTGCTGGCATTGAACTCTAGATTAGACTCGGGCAACACTATCCTAGCTATCCTCAGTTCTCCATTGATTTACTGCATTACAATACAGGACCTGTCACCTCTTCTGTATGTTACACTCAAGCTGCACTCAGACGTTGAAACCTACGGTACTGGGAGTGATTACTAAAAATGAATGGTGGGCCATGTTTGCAAATACAAAACTGATGGGGTCCACAGAGAAACAATTGTTTATAATATAAATCATCTTTGTTTCTATCAAACAAAAATAAATCACATTCAAATCTTGCCCCAACCCACTTCTTTAGCAGGTATTAAAGTAGGTCACCAATGCTTTGAAGTTGTGGGCTGGTTAAAGTGTCTGGTGCACTTGCACACTACACTTAGCAGCACTGTGGTTTCCCACTGCCAGGAGAGGCAGTTAATATGAGCATCACTGATCTGCAGTATCTTGAAAAAATCTATATCTTGATTTAATGGGGGAAGAGATTTTAATCACAATGAAAATGGGTAGTGATAATGCAACTACTGTTACTCAGAAATAATTATCTTGAAATGCTGAGATTAGGGTTGCAACAGTTTATGACGAGTTTCTTTAGTATCTGACAAAATGCACCAAAGTGACTTATATTCACCCAGTTGCCTTTATTTTCAACATTGCGGGACTGTAAAAGGCATAGAGCATGCTGGCCTATATGCCAAAAAAAAAAATCCTTTTTTCTCTACTGCATACCTTTTATGTTACTATTTCATTTTTTTTTTTTACATATATTTGTATAAACACATTAAAAATAGAAATAGAATAAAACACTGTTATAGATGTACTTCATAAGGTTTAATTGAATTTACTGTTCAGTCTAAGGTGAGTAAGTAGAGCTCTGCAGTACAGTGTTGCACTGTTCTCTATTCTTGCAGCGCTGTTGTCAATACTTCCAGATCATTGCATTCTTGTATTACATTGGTTCCTCGCCCCAATAATTGCTGTAGGTGTTTATTTTACAACCTTGCCAGCTGAAATCAGACCAAGTGCAGCCTCACATTTTTTGAAACACAGACAAGTAAACCCAATGTTATAAGTATGCATTTATAATCAAAAGAGATTAAGCCAAAGCTAATTCCAGGTCTCACATCCTTGTTATATCTATATATAGACTGTATCTGTATATAGTCTTCTTGTTTTAAATGGGCAATGAACATTTGCTCATTATTACACAATCCATAACAGGAATGAGATCTTAAAACACAATAAACTGTTTCTTGCACTTTTCACTCTATTTTCTTTGAACCCTTCAAGTGTTCTTAACTGCCACATATGGTTTATGGTATTTTACAATAGAAAGTACAAAAAATGATAATAAAATAATGTTGGTTCTTCACTTCTTTCCTTCGACCATGATGATGTGGTAGCCAAACTTTGTCTTCACCGGGGGGTCTGTATAAACAGGTTTGTCCATGGAGCTGACCGGCAGGGCAAATGCTGCTTCTTGGAAAGGTCCTACCATTGAGCCTCTGGTCATCCAGCCAAGATCACCCTACCAAACACAGGAAAACACACTGAGGTTCAATTGTGACTCCTCTTTTTAAATTTTTAATTACACCAGCTTTGTGACCATTTTACAGACCTCCTGAAGCAAAGAAACATACTGTACTTTATACACAAGTCTCCTGTGTCAGGCCGGAGGCTGGGTGCAAACTGGCTGCCATGCACAAGCTTCTCAACCACTGCCCAAGAGAGCGAGGCTTCTTTGCTGGCACTTCTAGAGCTTTTACCCTCATCTCTCGGTCAAGGGTGACTCCATCACGGCAAGACATCACATAACACACTGGTATTTGTGCTCAAACTTGAACTGGCTCAAGGTAACACACAAGACTCCCACTGCATAGAAGGTAAAAACCAAGGCTTCTTCAAAACACTCCTAAACATAACTTCCCTTATTGTTCAGTAATTGTTTAGTTTTAAACTACAGTAATGACTGTTAGCTTGCAGCTGCTTTGTAAATGTCACAAAAAACTAAAACTACACTAATCAGAGAACATGAGGAAGCTTAAACAGTAAGTAATGAGAATGTTGCAAACAATGGCACAGTGGGCTAGATGCAAAAGGAAGAACAAAACAGAACAATAATATTGCAACAATATCTAAAGTACCAGTATTTTCTATCTATATCGTCCCAGGTTGGTAGTGGTCCATGGAAAACATCACAAAACCCAAAGTGGCCCTTCTTTCACTCAAGGTTTGGAACCATTGGCTGTGTTTGTTCTTGTCAACCTGTCTACATTCATATCTTTCAACAGTAATAGGGACAACAAGAACAATGAAACACTATATAGCTAATTATCTCAAGTAAAGGTTGAACCACAGGTTCTCTTTTAAACCCAATAATGTCAATGTAAATCTTCTGGATTCATGAGGAACAGATACCCAAACCTTATCCCCCAGTTTTGTGATACAATATATTCCCCTTGATTAATCTTTTCAATCTGTGGGTGTTTTTTTTTCCGTTCTGTTTGCAATCTCCTTCCTGCAGAAATAAAATGTTTCACCATGATCATTTTCAAGCAGCTGTTTTAGCTTATCACTGTGGTAGTCATGAATGTTCAGAACCCTATCCCCAACCAGTTCCTTATGTTGCCTAAGCAATGCTGCTAATTGTCGGCTAGCCCTTCACAAGATGTTTGTAAACAGTAAAAAGTATTTGTAAACAGTGCAATGGTAACCTTAAACCTGGATTATGAACAAAATAATACATGACACTTGAATTATTAACAAGTAGTATTCACAGACCACGGGTTTATGTTGTCCTCCTCACTATTAAATGAGGGTCATAGCTCAGCCCTGCCATACATCTGCCACTGATCAACCTGCCTGGAGTCCCTCTATCAGGCTGACAAATACAACTGTATTCCTCTCAGGGACAAACAAAAAGTAAAAATCTTCACTTGGGCTCCTGACTATAACTGGCGATTTTATTTACAGCTTTGAAACTGCTTCAATGTCAATATTAAAACCATATACACATGAAAAAGTGAGATTGTTTTTTTATATATACTAAATAAAAGCCTAAACAAAGAGCTAGTTTACAAATACAAACACTTACTACAAAATACATGGCATTTTGTTTGATTGTTGTTATGTATTCACAAGCATCATCTTCAGCATGAATTGCTTAAATCTCTAAAATACAAACTCATAAGAAATACTTGAAATATAATTGAACAATTGCGTCTTTTTGTTCAAATACCCTGCAGTTAAACTGTGCACGTGGTAGACAATGTTAGATGGTTCATAAAAAGTGTGTGGATATGTGGTTTTTTCTTTGTAAAATCATCTGGTAAATGTTATCAAAATATTGCTTTGAAGGGAGATCTTGAAGAAAGGACCACACCCTAGTGCTGCAGGGTTAAATTAAAGTGCACTTCCCACAACTTACTCCTTGTCTGGCTTTGTCTTCACTGTACTGCGAGGCGACCTCGCTGAACCTTACACCAGACTTCACTTTCTCCATGGCTTCCATACATTTGCTATGCTTTTCACACAGGATGTGCCTGACCTACGGAAAAGCATTGAACAAAATGGGTTGTGTAACATAACAAATCAATGGTATGCTTTATACCATAGCTAAGCCAGTTAAGTTGTTATTTTAAATACAGTTCTCCTCCTTTCTGTACACAAAATAATAATCATCAGGTTAAATTTAAAGACCGAGAAGGCAAACCATTTCAAAACTAAGAAAAAGGCGAAATCTAGTGGAGAAAACAAAACATGCACTGTTGCAACTTCTCACTATACATTTTTATTTCCTGTTTCTTGCTAAAGAAAAAAATAATAAGTTGTACAGTCGTCGATATCAACTACCAAGCACAAAACGCTTTCATGAACAAACTTCTAATCATGAAGAGTGTTCCAACACCTCAAAAATGTCGCTGGTAGTAGCCTGATTTATCAATTGACACATTCATGGCTCTTCTGTGATGCTATTTACCTTAACTGCAGTGCCTCCCTTTTGTGCTTTTTCCTTTTTTTCAGTGTCGCCACTTCCAGATGCACCTCCCCCTTAAAACAATAACGAACATGGTATACAGACATAATGAGGCTGCTTGTATATTTATTTAAATGCACTTTGCCCCATAGCGTTTTTATTAAGATTAATAAGGAACATGGGGAGGCGTTTCCTGTACAGCTGTTATCAGTAACAAAAACAGCATTTGAAAACAAATGTCACCCCCCGTTTAAAATGTGTTAAAACAAAGCAACTAAGATGTATTTTAACCTGAGCAGCATTGTGGGAAGCAGGTTCAAATTCAAGGGGAGAAGGACGCATGAGTCCCGACACGCCTATCTTTGTAATTGCAGAATGTAAACGATAAATAACAAAAACGCAATCGTAACCAAACTTAAATTAATGTAGTGATCTACAGAAATAGGTTAAGTTCAAGATCGCCACTCATCGGCTGACGTATGTTGTTCAAAATAAAAACGGATGGTATCGCTAAGTAACGACTATCAAAAACAAAATGCATGTACTAATATAAAACTAGCTTTCAAAATGACTAACCTTTGCCTCCCTTACCACCCTTTCCTTTTGGTGGCATTTTTTATTATTATTTCAACGAAAACAAGCAATAACTAAATGTTCTAGAAACCTGCTGTCCCAAACTCTTGAACTAAAGAGGACCCGACATGATGGAGAAAGCTGTTCGTAGATGTGGTCGAATGAAAACAAACTGCAAATCTACCAGGTGGTGGTCAACTTGATAAAATAAATATTAACTGAAAATATGTATTTAATATTGACTGTTGTATTCAAGCTTTTCTCGGTAATTGTAAACGAAATGTATATATTTTTCTGTTTAGTCTTCTCGCTGACGTATTTTTCGACGTCTGTAGAGAAGGACCCCTAAAAAGTACGCGCGCCAGCCTGTGCACGGTTAGAGTTTACTAGTAAGGTAGCCAGTTTCATGTCGATATTTACTATAAATCTTGCCAAAGTTAGGCAAATACAATAATTGATGCCTTTAAAATATTGCTATTAATACAAAACATAATACGTTCTCATGCTATGCATAGGCCTATTATTCTCTCTATTTTTTTTTTTTAAGTAATAAATTAACTGCATTGTTCCCTAGCAAACACTAGATGGTGCCAGTGAACCACAGTAGGAAAAGCATTTTCTTTTTCACTTCAGAAAAAGGCTCTTGCTTTACAGCCAAAATTGGGACCTATAGCAGAACTCATTTTAATGAATGCGTCCATCTAATTAGCATAAACAGCACTCCCCGTTTTCAATATCCGTCGATGATTCATTACTTGTTTTCTAGACCTTCAATTCAGGAGAGGCAGATATTTTAAAGCTACACCTTGCTGAACACTTCCCGGTACTTAATCACGCCCTGTGCTGCTGTCAATTTCTCTCAATGGTCAAAGATATCTTGTATTATATAGAAGATATTTGCAGTGGTCTAGCTACAATCCCATCTTGTGACCTACAGTAAAGGAAGTCATAATATATGTTGGGGATCTATCCTAGAGTTCTTGAAGAATTAGTATATCCAGAAGAAAACTAAGATAAATGGTTATCAAAGAATAACAATTAATATTCATAAGAAGTGACAGCTTTCATTACAATTCAGTACTGGTGTTATGGATGGTACTATGGTATTTTATATGTAACATCTTGGCCTTTCTTCATCCTCATACAACTACATGTCCAGGAAGCATTGCAACTTGAATACAAATGAAACCCCGCCCCTTACCTGTGTTTAACAGGTGCATAAGGTGCCAACAACTGATATCTCGACTCTGAGACGTTTCGTCTCTCGTCTTAATAAACAACAATCGCAGGAACTTCCTTGTATTTTACTAGGTGAAATGCCATACCCACATGTGGAAATCACGTTAACAATACGTGATGTTATTTAGAATTTTGGAATGCATATGCTCGTGCTACAATGCCAGAGCCCAGGGTTGAACAAACATGACGCATTTTTTGAGAATGCCTTTATAAAAACTACTTAACCTACATACATTAAATAACCACGATGCCATGTGAAATGTATGCTCAGTCCAGGTAAGATATATGTATTATTCGTCCTGTTATATTTGTTTTTAAGCCTTTTTTTTTTTTTGAATGTATAGCTTTTGTTAATCACTCACCTTGTGAGTGGGTGCCGTGCCACGTTTAGTGAAACGTCTTAATTGTTGCTAATGCTAAGTTGTTGTTGTTTTTCTCTCCATTTGTCAAATTTTAAAAGATCAAAAAAGCTTCTTGGGAGCTCTTGCTCTGTACATACCGATATCTGTTGCCATGGTTGTCGAACTGGCTTTAGCTGTTAAACTGCTGGTAACCATGGAGATTTGGAAAAGGTTGTACAGCAGGAAATGAACTAGTTTAGAACGGCAAGTGATGTCACATCTTCACATACAAATGTCCGTATTTTGAAAACTACAATCAGGTAGCATTTTTCAATTATGCCTTTACCGAATATGATGCCACGAAGCCTTAGCACCTTGAATTTCTGGATAATGTGAGTTGATGTTTGGTCCAGGGAAGGTGTATTAGCCTATATACAGAATGCTATTCCGATAAGCCACTTGTACTGCTGACACGTTGAGTGCACGAACAACTCCAGAGTTGAGCTCACTTTAAAACTGGCTAAAGTTACCATATTTCCAGTGGATAGGTCATGCGCCGGAAGGATAGGGAGGGCGGAGCGAGCTTCAAGTATAGCTTTGTACTATGATGTAAACACAGATAATAAAGACTGCGGTACTGATCGGAACTATGTAAATGTACTATGTTTTATTTAATACTGTACTACTAAACTGATACCTTGATGCACGAACAGTGGGTGAAAATGCACAGTGCTAGTTTTAATTAATTAGGCTACAGTTTACAGTAATAATTACAGTAATAATCAGATGGCTAGATATGGCTGTCGAGTTTATGCTGTCTTGTTTATTGTATGCTCTCCTCTCCATGTTTTTTTTTTGTCGTATTTTTTCAACAATAAATTGTGAAAAATAGGTACTGTACACAACTTTGCAAATAAGTAACCAATCAATGTATAATAATAATAATAATAATAATAATAATAATAATAATAATAATAATCCATCATCATCATCATCATAATTAGCAGTAGTATTTTTAAGATGTTTTAGATACGTGTCATTATGTATATTTAACATTATTTACTCTCTCAAAAAGTTATTATTTATTTTGTATAAAAAGTGTTTAAATTATTGATAATCTGACCCCTTTGACACCTGGATGTGCTTAATTAAGTATTTAGGCCAACGCTTTAGCTATTGCCATGGGGATATGGTATTGCTACAAACACCCACATAACATACCTTTAAATCACATTGTAAAAGCTTCAACAGTAATGACAGCACTGCATAATGATTCACCTTGAGTGGGCAGGTGGAAGGACACAATCATAACTCCACTTGTAGACGCTTTATATTTTCAAGAGGGAAGTATTCTCAAATGTCATTTTAACTATGTAATGTTGTTTGCAGTTATTATCAGTTGTCCTGGGTTGTGTTGCTCCAATATTGAGTAACTACCATTTTTCTAAATCTACCGTTGTCTGGCTTTGAGCTTGCATTGAGCTTGTCTGGGGAATCCTGTCCTGCAGTGAACAGTCTTCTACATTCATTTCAAATTATGTGACAACGTGATCTTAAAACTCTGCCAGCACCATGATTTGAATGGAATGTGGAAATTCATTCAGTCTCAGCACCCACAACCACTGATAATGATTGAAAACATAAAAAAGGCAATTCAAATTCAATTTGAATCTACTACTTACTCTTGAATTACTATGTCCATGCATGGATGGATATATATATATATATATATATATATATATATATATATATATATATATATATATATATATATATATATATTCAAGCATTTGGTAAAATAAAAATCTAATTAAATGATGTATTTCTTTTCTTTGCCTTAGTTTGTCTAAGTTCTAAAGTCAGACCGAATGCCATGGAGATGTATGAGAAAGTTCTTACCATTGGTAGGGGGCTAGTGCAGAAGTCTTCTTGATGAAGCATACAGAGACAAAGAAGCTATTCGCAATCAAAAGGATACAGATAGACACCTCTCGAAAGACAAGAAGCAAAGAGGCGGTTCTGCAAGAAGCTGAAATCCTGAGGAAGCTCAAGCATCCCCACATCATTACCTGCCATCACCATTTCTTTGACTCAGAAGATGAGTATATTTACATTGTGATGGATTACTGTGATGGTGGGACTTTGGATGACCGTGTCAAAGAGGGGAGAGGTTACCTTTCAGAGAACGATGTGATGAGGTGGTTCGTCCAATTAGCAATGGCTGTGCAGTACATTCACTCTGTTAAAATACTCCACAGGGACATCAAGACGGCCAATGTCTTCTTGACAAAGAAGGGCATGGTGAAGCTTGGAGACTTTGGAATATCCAAAGTCATGAATAACACTATGGACATGGCAAGCACTTGTGTGGGGACTCCAAGCTATTTGAGCCCAGAGCTTTGTCAGGATGTACCATACAGCTCCAAGTCAGACATCTGGGCCCTTGGATGCTTGTTGTTTGAGATTTGTGCATTACAACCTCCTTTTGATGCCAAGAACCTTATCAGTCTGTTCTATAAAATTGTAAAAGGGGAATACAGCAAGGTGCCAGAGATCTACTCTAAAAATCTACATAGTTTGATTAAAATGATGCTCAACACCCTCCCAGAGGAAAGACCAAGTGCTAGTTGCATCCTCAATGTGGCTTACGTGCAGGAGCATCTTGGGATTTTTATTAAGGAACAAGAAATGCATCTAACAAGACATCTGACTAAGCTCAGTGGTGAAAGTGGGGGTGCCCAAGCGTCAATAGAACCCCGCAGCAGAAGCACCATTCCTCACAAGAATAAAGGAAAAGAGCACCGCAGACCTAAATCAGCTCCACCATCCCTCACAGAGGAATCAGAAGAAGATGACGAGGATGCTTGTGAGTCAGACGAGAAGGAAGAGGCTGCCAATGTTGGAGACGTGTCAGACTATTCTGAAGACTTTGACGATCAGGATAGTCTATCTTCAATAGAGGAGCACATAGAGGATGAATCATCTGAGCCATCCCCTGTGCAGAATGAAGACATTCCTGAAGAGCTAGAAGGTAAGGCAGCAAGGGAAGGTCCCCGACCTTTAACAATCTAACAGTTCAAATTCTAAGAGAAGTATTGTCCTTTTATTTATCACAGTTTCTTACGATGAAGTAGATTTGAGCGAGTACCCCGATGACTTTGAGGAGCCAGAGGAAAATGACCTCACAGAGGTTGTTAACAACGCCCGGAGTGCCATGGAGGTCACGGCAGAGAATGACGCTTTCCAAGAGGAGAGGGAGGGAGGAGAACAAGGCGGTGCACTGTCCGCCACTTTAAAAGCACTGCGAGATAAATGTATAGGTAATGGCACAGAGCAGAGCAGCTTTTCCTTTGTTTTAGTTGGTGGGAGTAGGTAAACGGTTATCAGGAGAAGGAGCACAGGAATGTGAGATTATTTTCCACTTTTTTACATTTCTACTAGAACACACTCTACAAAGAGCAACTCGGGGAAGGGATTATAGTACACTCAAGTGCAATTGTAACTCACTTTTGTAGCTGTTTAAAATACAAACATTAACAACATTTTCTAAATAAGCAAGTGCAGGAAAAATGGAACCTGTCACACAGACCGGCTCTATATACTCTCAGATTATTATACATTCAGTAATTTAAAGGTCGTTAGCAAGTATTCGCATAACTGAATAATCAGTTCAATAGATTCCATACTGTAAAAATACGGTGTACCTGCACATGCATCCGCCTCCTATATATTATTAACAGGGATATGCATCCCTGTGGAGGATAATAAACAGACTAATTAAAACTGAACCTCACTGTGGGACAGTGCTCCTGTAATTCATGTCAAATTGTGTTTGCAGAGGATGTCGGTCAGACGCTTTATGAAGAAATCAGTTCTCATTTCCTGAAGGGTATGACTGCGAGTGATTTGCAGCCCCAGTTCGAGCACAAATTGGGGCCAGACCACCTGGAGACCTGCTACCTCATCTTCAGCATGGACCAGGATCAAACATAGACTGTCATTTTTGAAGCATTTTTAGAAAGCAGGACTTCATGTTGTCCAAAGACTATAGTACTAAAGAATGCAATAATGGTTAATGCTTGTTGTAAATATATTTTTTAAATAGTTTGCCATGGATTTGGCATTAATCTCTGGTTCTCCACTTTACAGTGGGAGTTATTGCTATTATAGGTCAGTTTATTTTTTGTGTAGGATTAGGAATATTTTAAGGTCCACTGACCTAGGAATGTTTTCTTCAGTTGATCTTGCTTTGGATTCAGTGATCGTTTCTGGTTGAGAATGTTTACCAGCCTTGAAATAATGTTGAAGTTTATGATTTTAATAAGGTTATGAATATCACTATTGGTTATGAAATTCAGATGATTGTACTAAACAGAAAGCTAAAAATATCTGCCTTTGTATCTGCTAAAGTACTCAGATAGAATTTGATCTTGGCTGACTGCAATTCTTAAAGGCAATTGGTGTAGTACTTTAGAACTTTAGTTAATGTTGAAAAAATAAAACATTGACTTATGTAATGAACTAGCTTAGCCAAAGTGTCTTGGCTGTACATTAGAAAGTGCCAGCTCCATCAAATGCCTACTGTGGATCAAGTATCCTTTTGTATTGCTGGCAATAGAGTGGATACACAGACTAGAATAATATTAATTCAGATGTATTTTTAGGAAAATATATGAATACTAAATAATTTAACCACATCTTATTTCTGTATCTTAAAAAAAGTTTACTGATTAAAAGCTGCTTTTGGTTAGATGTGTGTAATTGATTAAATGAAAGGCTAGAGAATTTAAACAGTAGGGGGCAGAACATGTCTTATAAAAGTATATAAAAATCCTGTACTGGTTAAATTGTCAGTGGAAACTTTGATACCATTATAAAGTTATTGCCATATAGAAGGCTATATCCCTACTTTATTAAAGTATAATGATCTTAAAATTAGACTTAGTTATACTTTTACATTTTGTTATGACAATTTTTTATTTTTTAAATACGATACATAGAATAATAGTTGTTTTTTTTTATACCATTTGCTAAGTGCTATTTGTAAAAACTACTTTTGTGTGGCATTTTCCCCCTGGGTTTCATTCATTCAAATTACATACTTTACTGTTGGTCTGTCTGTCATGGTTTTGGGTTGTTACTATTGTGAGAGATTTTTTTTTTTTTTTTTTTTTTAGAAACACATGTAATAAAAAATTGTAGTTAACCATGGTAAAACTTGGCAAACACACAGTTTAACCCTTTGCAGTCCATTTATTAATTGTGCGTCACTCGCCAGGTCAAATTTATTTTCACACGCGCAGTTAATTTTAGACGCACTGTTTAAAAGTATTTTTTTTCCCACAGTCAAATAAATAATAATAATAATAATAGTTGTACATACCGATCAATCATCTCCTGATGACTCGTTTTATCACCAAACTCCTCAATAATGCAATCCAAGTAATTATTTTATTGCTATATCTCGAAAAAGCTCTGCAAATGTCCGTGATAGTCTCTGTGCGCTGATACAGTAACACCCAGCTTGTTTCCTTATGACCGCCCCTATCTGATGCCAGGGGCAAGTATGACTATTTATGAGATACGCCTTTTTTTTTTTTTTAAATCGGCTCCTTTCACTCCCACTCGGCCATTGAATGGTTTTCTGCTTTTTCCGGAGAAAAACGACTTTTGCGTTTTTGCGTTTTTTTGCGTTTTTTTGCGTTTTTTGCGTTTTTTGGATGATGTCGGACAGGGTCCGACAAAGGACCTGATGGGAATAATTGCAATGTCGGACCCAGTCCGACAATGGACCGCAAAGGGTTAAGGATGGTCACCATTCAGTGCTGAGCCAACAGCTATGATCAATAGTTTTGCATCACCTAAGTTTTAGGTTTGAGACATAATTAAAAATAATTTAGATCTTTTATTTTACATCATGTAATCCAAGACACTACAAAATGATATCGTAAAAGTCTACCGGAAGCCATTGTAGTTGTACAGTATTTCATGTAAGATTTCAAAATGTCACATTTGTCGATTTTTGTCAGTTTTTCTTTAACAGCATGGAAACCTACAAAGCAGATGTAATGCAATATGTTAACATTATCCAGCAGGTTTCATTCGATTTATGAAGGAAAATGTGTTAAATCTACAGAGTGATGCAAAATTTTGAGGATTGCAATTCAGTTGAACTGAAATTAAAGGGGATCAAGCCTGCAGAGAAAAACACCACATTATTATTTATTTCTTAGCACATTCCATAAAAGTTTTAAGGTGATTCCTGCAAAATGCATTTTCTTCTCTTATGCCTCTTCAGCTAGTCCCTTTGGAAACTGCCATCTTCACTGGTTGTGCTGGTAGGTTATTTTTTTTTTTTACAAACATAGACCAACAACATATGAAACAACAAGCCGAGCGTGAGGCCTGACAAACGCTGTCTCGCGGCTCCCATTACATGTAACAGTGAGGTTACTTTTTTTTCTTTTTTAAAGCTGATAAATATTTCATCAGGAGGAAATAAAGTGACTTTGAAAGCAAATGGCTTCCTGTTGTGAGTGTACTGTGATGCAATGTTACGTCTTTGACACATTCTAATGCCTGTCCGGTACACTTTTGCATTCTAGTGCTTAATGGATAATGAGGAAAACCCATTACAACTAGGTAATAGGATTGGACATCGTTATAATGAAACAATTTCGTGTGTGTGAAGTTGGAAATGGAACATTAGAGGGAATAAGTCACTATTTGCTATAGTTATTTGTTTAGCTTGTCCTCTGCTTTCTGTTACAATTGCAATGCATAAAGTGCTAAATTGGATAAAACGATTAGTGTAGAAATACTATAGATCACATTTTACAGACAGACTACCATGTATATTGCATTCCCAAAACAAATATATCTACTTGATATGATAGTATCAGCACACAATCATACACACACAAAAATAGAGCTACTTAGATATCTCGCATTGGCTCTCTTTATTTTCCATCTGAACCACTGTGTCCCCGTCACTTATCTTTTCATTACACACACAGAGGTTCTGTTCACCCAGATGACCCAGCACCTTATGCAATAGGAGTGAGTATTGAACAGTCCATTTAATTGCTATTGCTGTTGGGGATTTATTGACTCCCAGCACTATGGGGCTGATGGATGGTTGGTGAACAGCTTAAAAAAATGTAACAGGGCATCTCCATTCATTTGTTCTTCACAACAGCATTTCATGAAATAACTAGATCTTCAGGGGAAACTCCTTTTTGTTGCAATAGATAAAATATGAAAGATCGGCTCTTATTTGTTGTTTAGGTCACCACTTCTCATACAGACATATTAAAAAACATTGCTCACATTTTTGTGTAAATAGGTTGAGAAACAGAGAGTAATGTGTTTGATTTGCAAGTGGAAAGCATGGAGATGGATTTGGTAATATATACAAGCAGCACATCTCAGTTGTCAGTTGCGATAGGCAAGAAAGATTTGACAGAAGGCTAATAATAGGCTATCAGATGACATATGCTTCTGAATCTCAGGCTACAACATCACTGATGCTTAGGAATAATCTAACAACTGAATGAAATGCACATCTTCATTGTCGTATAATCTAAACAATACCCTTGCATCTGGAATTAACAGAGACAACTGACCTGTTTGACCATTAAACCCTTGACATTCCTACCAGTCTCTGGTCATTCCAGATGTGGAAGGTGCAGCACAGGTACATTTCAAGGAAGTTTAAATATATTGCGGTTGTGCTGCTGTCTTTCATGTTGGTGCTTTAGGAATTGCTTTAAAAAAAGTCTCCTGTGTGTATGCAGTGCAAGTTATTGCAGTTACAACCATTTAGTAACCTTGAGTTCAGAGGCAAATCCTATGCATAAACAATATACTGTTACAGCACCGTGATGAAAATATCAGTTCTATGGGGTTTATTCTGGTAAGATTTTATAAATATTACAAATATTACCTTGCAGCTGGTCACATCTAGTCGGGGGTGGCTATCGGGCAACTTGTCCAACCTGCTGTCATTCATTATCGTCACCGTCCATTTAATCGAATCTCATTCCATCTCAATCTCATTTCATTCGGTCAGGATGGCCATCGAGCTGCCTGCAGGTGATTTTTCATTCTTAACTCAGTCTTAATAATCTTCAAGCATTTGGCCTGGGTTAAAGAGGCAGTATAACGTGCTCTGCAGAATGATGCTGTGGGCCAAACTAAAACTAAATACTAAAAAATATATATATATAAGTTATATGCAGTTGTTGTCAAAAGTTTACATACCCTGTATTTACAACAATGTTATTTCCCAGTGTATTAAGTGGTGTAAATATTTATGACTCCAACTCTATGAAAGTCAATGGAGTTAATTCATAAATATTG